>CM064508.1:14804209-14889209 GCA_032716605.1 Paralithodes platypus
ACAACAAATATAGCTAGACAACAAATATAGCTAGACAACAAATATAGCTAGACAACAAATATAGCTAGACAACAAATATAGCTAGACAACAATATAGCTAGACAACAAATATAGCTAGACAACAAATATAGCTAGACAACAAATATAGCTAGACAACAAATATAGCTAGACAACAAATATAGCTAGACAACAAATATAAGACGTCGCCGGTACAGAACGGGTTAAGTCACGAGATATCAATTGCTAAGGATTCAATTTACCATCAGCTGGAAAATAAATATAGAGTACAGTGTCTGGTATAATTATACAATATACCAACCCTCCTGCTCCAACTTTCGATCTAACTATGATTGAGTTTTCTTGCTAGACCTCCATCAAGCTTAAAAAAGCACCCCCTAGATCCCCTTTCAAGATAAATATTTACATTTTTCGGTAGAAAAATGTCCCGCAAATGTCAGGCTCGCTATCGCTCGCCAGGATATAGTTGACACCTAAATGTCACGAAAGGTCTTAACATTGACACACGAATCGGGGTGAAAAAGGTGTTAAAATCGTCACACTGATGGGCAGAACGTCTTATAATCAGAATAAATAATGGGGTTAAACATGAGGAAGAAGGGGGTCCAGAAAAAAGACCCATCTCTCCTGAAAGAGAGTATAATAGTATGTGGGATATACAGTACACCCCCCTCCTCCTCCTGCTGTTCCAAACTTTAGGTGTAACTTCATTACGGTAAAGCTATGATGCACGGATGGGGCCACAATATTTCATAATTACGGTACGCCTTGCTACTATCATACCAGAGAACTGTTAACGTGGAGGATGGGGCGTGTTTATTTAATCTATTACATTATATATTCATATATGTTTTAGTTTCCTCGTTAGAGAAAAAAAACATCCCCAATACCCTCCTGCAAGATAAATTTGTACATTTTTCGATAGAAAAAGACCCGGTTCCTCTTAATTTACAGGCTCGGTATCGCTCGCCTGGACAAATTAACACCTAAATGACACGAAAAGTCTTAATATTGACAAAGAACGGGGTGTTACTTATTGACAAAGAAATGGGGCGAAAGTTCATTACATCGCCAAATTAATGAGCCGAACGTCATAATATCAGGAAACCAATGGGCCAATAATATCTCCTTATGCTATGCCTTGTATTGCTACTAGTTTACCAGAGAACTGTTGACGTGGAACTATTATCGGTATTATCGGCACCTCTACTCTGTTTCTTTTCATCTGACGATAAATTGAATCACTTAGCAGATACTTTCTCGATTTTTGATGGAAACATATGAAACTACTATGGCTCTGTATCATATTAAGACGTAGTTCATATAATTAGCACTTTAGTTCACTATGAAATCTTCATAATTACTGTGCAATCTTCATATGAACTTTGTCAGTTGAAAAGAAAACAGACTATATATAGTCTATCATCTATGTAGACTGTATATTTAATTTGTCCTTTATCCTGAAATGTGTGCAGTCATCGCAATTCACTAGCTTTCTTCATCGCTATTAATCTAATATATACATATTGAAATGTCACTAATTAATAACGATCACACTGGGTATATTTTAGTACAACACTCAAACTCAAAATAATAAACAGGTACTATCTATCTATCCTACAATTTGTTATGAGTGGTCTAGAGACTATGGCATCTGAGTGTACTGTACACTTTCCAGGCCTAGATATGACTATTAGCAGATCTCTACCTAGTTAACCCAACAGGGCCTTGTTAGAACTAAACTTTATGGACTAATTTGTGGCCGCTAAAGCCGGGTATCACACGAGCGCTTTTTCCCTCCACATTTATCCTCGACACTGATCTGGCACATTTTGAGGTCATAATTATATAATGTTTATATATATATATAATATATATATATATATCTATAAATATATATATATATATATATATATATATATATATATATATATATATATATATATATATATATATATATATATATAATTATATATTCTCTTTTAAACAGACGAGGTTAAAGGCAATAGCAGTTTCAGCATTCAGGATTTTATTGTTACAGCTTTCAATAGTTCTAACAATTTTCCTCGGGTTCAGAGATGAGGTACAACAGGTTAGCAAAATTCATGGTGGATCCAACGTTTCACAAGTAAACATCTTGCATCTTCAGGGAAAGGAGAGGTAATGATTAGAATAGGGACAAAGCATCATATTTATACAAAATTCGAGGATCAAGAATAGGAAGGCGGGCAGAGCTACTGGGTGTGTGGTGGCTGTTCATTGGTGGAAGGCAGTCTGTTCGCGTGACGGGCACTAAATCTTATCGGTGGTTGGTTGTTGGCTGTGGGTGGCTGTGATTGGTTGGTGTTGTCAGTTGTGTGCTGAGCGAGGAAGCGTAAGGTAGGGGGGCACGGGGCGAGAGGAAGGGGGGCAACATGCCTGTAGCGCTTGCCTGAAGGAAGAATTTGAAGGTCTTGTGTTTGGTTGTTGATGCTGGGGTTGAGTGTTTGGATGTATAGAGCTTCTAAAATAGCTAGTCTTCTGGGGTCTGATTCTTTGTCGAGTATGGTGGTTTGTTTGTCTAGGTCGGCGCGAGTTAGGGCAAGATGGTGGGGGGCTTGATAGTGATCTTTTATAGCGCCAGATTGAAGGTGGAGGGTTAGTCGATGGGAAAGGCGAGTCTGTGTCATACCAACATAGGATAGGGGTCCACAGTCCCCAGAGGTGCAAATATGCTGATATATCACATGATCGTCTTTCGGTTGGTTGGTGGAAATGGGGCGGTTACGGAGGACAAGATTGGAGGCCTTAGGAGATTTGTAGTAAATAATGAGTTTTATTTTATTGTCAGGGTTGGTGGGGAGGACGTTTTTGTGAATTATTTCTTTCATAATGGATTCGTCTGTTGTGTGGTCGGAAGACATGTAGTTTCTGTAGAAAAATGTATTGTCATTGGCCGGGTTGGTGCTAGGGGGGTCTTGTTTGTACCATTTTTCTAGGTGGTGGTTGATGGCATTGGTGACGTCAGTGTTGGAATACCCATTGTTGACTAGGACCTGGGTGAGCCTTTCCAGTTCATTGTGTGTGTCATTCCAGGTGGTGCAATGGGTGAGGGCTCTCCTGACATAGGCGGCGATGGTGGACTGATGGTAACGTTTAGGGCATTCACTTTCCCCATTAAGACATTGTCCATTGTTAGTAGGTTTGGTGTACACTGTACTTTTGAAGCCGTGGTCGTGGAGGGAGACAAGGAGGTCGAGGAAGGGTAGATGTCCATCGGTGGTTTCTTAGTATGTGAAGTTGAGTCCGGAGGCGGCCATGAAGCGCTGCTGGAGGTCCCTGAGTTCGCCCAGGTCCTTCACCCGCACGAAGATATCATCGATGTACCTGCAGTAGATAGTGGGCTGGTGGGCAGCCAGGAGTTCCTCTTCGATAGTTCCCATGAAGAAATTGGCGAACAGGACCCCCAGGGGGCTTCCCATCGCTATACCGTCGATTTGCTGGTACATATTCCCGCGGGGGCAGAGGAAAGGGGACTCCTTGGTACATAGTTCCAAGAGCGTCTTCAGGGCCTTCTCCGGGATGTCCAGGGGGGGGCGTATTAGGGCAGTGGTAAACTCGACGTAGGATAAAATCTATGGTCTTGTCAACGGGCACGTTGGTAAACAAACTCTCTACGTCGAGGGAGGCGATGATGTGGTCGTTAGCTGGGGGGGCATCTCGTAGAATTTCTAGGAAGTCATAAGCAGAGTTGAGGTTGTATTGCCGAGGAACAAAAGGGGTGAGGAGTTTGTTCAGGGCCTTGGCGGTCTGGTAGGTAGCAGTAGGGATCTGTGACATGATGGGGCAGAGGGGGTTCCCGGGTTTGTGGGTTTTTATAGTACCGTAAGCATCGACGGTGTAGCGATGGGAAGCCCCCTGGGGGTCCTGTTCGCCAATTTCTTTATGGGAACTATCGAAGAGGAACTCCTGGCTGCCCACCGGCCCACTGTCTACTGCAGGTACATCGATGATATCTTCGTGCGGGTGAAGGACCTGGGCGAACTCAGGGACCTCCAGCAGCGCTTCATGGCCGCCTCCGGACTCAACTTCACATACGAAGAAACCACCGATGGACATCTACCCTTCCTCGACCTCCTTGTCTCCCTCCACGACCAGGGCTTCAAAACTACAGTGTACACCAAACCTACTAACAATGGCCAATGTCTTAATGGGGAAAGTGAATGCCCTAAACGTTACCATCAGTCCACCATCGCCGCCTATGTCAGGAGAGCCCTCACCCATTGCACCACCTGGAATGACACACACAATGAACTGGAAAGGCTCACCCAGGTCCTAGTCAACAATGGGTATTCCAACACTGACGTCACCAATGCCATCAACCACCACCTAGAAAAATGGTACAAACAAGACCCCCCTAGCACCAACCCAGCCAATGACATTACATTTTTCTACAGAAACTACATGTCTTCCGACCACACAACAGACGAATCCATTATGAAAGAAATAATTCACAAAAACGTCCTTCCCACCAACCCTGACAATAAAATAAAACTCATTATTTACTACAAATCTCCTAAGACCTCCAACCTTGTCGTCCGTAACCGCCCCATTTCCACCAACCAACCGAAAGACGATCATGTGATATATCAGCATATTTGCACCTCTGGGGACTGTGGACCCCTATCCTATGTTGGTATGACACAGACTCGCCTTTCCCATCGACTAACCCTCTACCTTCAATCTGGCGCTATAAAAGATCACTATCAAGCCCCCCACCATCTTGCCCTAACTCGCGCCGACCTAGACAAACAAACCACCATACTCGACAAAGAATCAGACCCCAGAAGACTAGCTATTTTAGAAGCTCTATACATCCAAACACTCAACCCCAGCATCAACAACCAAACACAAGACCTTCAAATTCTTCCTTCAGGCAAGCGCTACAGGCATGTTGCCCCCCTTCCTCTCGCCCCGTGCCCCCCTACCTTACGCTTCCGCGCTCAGCACACAACTTACAACACCAACCAATCACAGCCACCCACAGCCAACAACCAACCACTGATAAGATTTAGTGCCCGTCTCGCGAACAGACTGCCTTCCACCAATGAACAGCCACCACACACCCAGTAGCTCCGCCCACCTTCCTATTCTTGATCCTCGAATTTTGTATAAATATGATGCTTTGTCCCTATTCTAATCATTACCTCTCCTTTCCCTGAAGATGCAAGATGTATACTGGTGAAACGTTGGATCCACCATGAATTTTGCTAACCTGTTGTACCTCATCTCTGAACCCCAGAGGAAAATTGTTAGAACTATTGAAAGCTGTAACAATAAAATCCTGAATGCTGAAACTGCTATTGCCTTTAACCTCGTCTGTTTAAAAGAGAATCTATTACCTGGCTATACTAACATATATATATATATATATATATACCGTATATATATATATATATATATATATATATATCTATATATATCTATATACTGTATATATATATATATATATATATATATATATATATATATAATATATATATATATATATATATATATACACTCTCTCTTCGCCGCAATGTTGCATCTCTACCCGTCTTGCAGCATAATCACACCCCTACTCTGTGAAACTCTCCAATCAAGAGTGAAACGATACTCCCCATCTTTCTTCTATTCAACAGCTGAGCTATGGAACTCTGTTCCTGAATCCATCTTTCCCTCATGTGATGACTTAAATTGCTTCAAACTCCGTGTGTACAGACATTTTGGCTCGAACATTCCTTGATTTTGGCCCTGTCACTATTTCAACTCTGTGGCAGTCTCTCTCTCTCTCTCTCTCTCTCTCTCTCTCTCTCTCTCTCTCTCTCTCTCTCTCTCTCTCTCTCTCTCTCTCTCTCTCTCTCTCTCTCTCTCTCTCTCATTAGGGAAGTGAAAACAATAAGTAGGGCGAACAAACAAAATTACGAAATGACTATTGCCAGAGAAAGTGCCACAAACCCCAAAAAATTCTACAGTTACGTAAATAAAAATAAACAGATCAAAAGCGGAATCGGACCGCTAATAGAAGATGGCCAGACAATAACAGGTGACACAAACACGGCAAATCTGCTCAACAAATATTTTGGCTCAGTTTTCACAGAAGAAATTATCGATCAATACCCCTGAAAATAACACCTCAACTCATGTGATAGGAGATTTCACCATCAGTGTTAGCGAAGTACAAAGCAAATTGAGTAATTTAAATGTAAATAAGACCCCGGGACCCGACATGCTCCACCCGAAAATAATTAAGAATGTTATAGACGAAATAGCAAAACCCCTGACACAGCTATTTAACTTATCATTACTACAGGGGATTGTACCGAGTGATTGGAAAGATGCGAACATTACGCCGATATACAAGAAGGGTAGCAAGGCCAAAGCGAGTAATTACAGACCAATTAGTCTAACTTCAATTGTAGGGAAAATCATGGAAAAAATCCTTAGAGATAAGATAGTAGATTACCTCGAATCAAACAACCTAATTAAAAATAGTCAACACGGCTTTAGATCAAATAAGTCATGCCTAACAAATTTGATTGAATTTTATAACAAACTATTCACATATAACGACATGACGAAATCACTAGATATAATCTTCTTGGACTTTCAAAAAGCTTCCGACAAGGTGCCTCACCGAAAAATATTGGCTAAACTGGAGAGGATAGGTATCAAAGGTGAAATTCATTCCTGGATAAAAAATTGGCTTACAGACAGAAGACAGAGAGTGGTGATAAATGGAGTGGAATCGGAGTGGGAGCCTGTCACTAGTGGAGTTCCACAGGGTTCAGTCCTTGGACCGGTCCTGTTTCTCATTTACATTAACGATATTGATGTAGGGGTAAACAACACCATTTCCAAATTCGCCGACGATACAAAAATAGGAAATACAGTCCTGAACGAAGATGATAGAAATGCGTTGCAATCTGATTTAAACAAGATATCAGAGTGGTCGAAAAAATGCCAGATGCCCTTCAATGTCGATAAATGTCAGGTGCTGCAGGTTGGTAGCAGAAATATGAAATACAAATACGAAATGAATGGCAAACAAATAAAAACCGCAACGGTAGTAAAAGACCTAGGGGTACTAATATCTGAAAACCTAAAAACTTCCGACCAATGTATAGCAGCTGCAAATAAGGCAAACATAGCATTGGGCTTTATTAAACGAAAATTTACATATACACATGAAAACGTAATAGTGCCACTGTTCAAAAGTATGGTGAGGCCCCACCTTGAATATGGTGTGCAGTTCTGGTCACCTTATCTGATCAAGGACATTGTAAGACTCGAGTCAGTACAGCGTAGAGCGACGAAGATGATACCCTCATTAAGAAATAAACCATTTGAAGAAAGACTTAAACGATTGAACCTGTTCTCATTACAAAAAGAGGAGGTTGAGGGGTCAGCTTATTGAGTGCTTTAAGATACTAAAAGGTTTCGACAAAGCCGATGTAAATGCACTATTCGCATTAAACAATACTAATCAAACTCGCGGAAATGGAATTAAATTGAAAACCAAAAAGGCAAACCTAGATGTCACAAAGAGTTTCTTCACCTACAGTGTGGCGACACAGTGGAATAAACTACCAGCGAGAGTGGTGGAGAGCGACACAATAAACGCTTTCAAGGGAAGGCTTGACCTCTATCTGCAGAGGGCTGGAGTGATATAAAAAAAAAAAAAAAATTATGTATGTGTATGTGTGTGCACTGTGTACAGTATGTATATATATATTATATACTGTATATATATGTATGTATGTGTGTATGTATGTATGTGTATATGTGTGTGTGTGTGTATGTGTGTACATGTATGTACCGGTGTATATATATATATATATATATATTTATGCATATATACATATATAGTTTGTAAGGCCAGACTGCCTAGTAAGGACCTTGAGGTCTGTGTGGTCTGTGTATCTATGTAGCTCTATGTAGCTCTCTCTCTCTCTCTCTCTCTCTCTCTCTCTCTCTCTCTCTCTCTCTCTCTCTCTCTCTCTCTCTCTCACACACACAAGAAGAGGTTGCATATCGTATCCAACCACTCCTCTCGCTATTCTGACGAGAGCTGAGTTTGCCTGGTTCCCACTCTTGAATAAATCTTGGGCTGAAAAGGGTGAGGGATGTGCTCTGTTGTCGTGGCTGAGTGTCTGTCTGTTTGTGAGTGTATGTGTGTGTGTGTATGTGTGTGTGTGTGAGTGAGTGAGTGTATGTGTGAGAGTGTGAGTGGGTGTGTATGTGTGTGTGTTGGTGTTGTGGATGTTTACTTGGTTTTCACTTGTGTATTATTATTATGTATGTTTGTATGTATATACTCAGGCACATACCCCACTGCTGGGTGTGGCCGACTCGAGACAGAGCCCGAATAGAAATAACATTTAATATTCCAATTTTTAGGGTCCGGGACCACTGTCGCGTTCCTTCGCCCCTTTCTCTATCTCATTGAGTAGGAACATTTTACAAGGGGAGGAGGATTCCGAGCACCCTGCCTTCATTATTAATTTATTATTAATAATAATTACCATAATAATAATTATAATAATAATAATTATTATTAGTATTAGTATTATTATAAGTAAAATATACATATACATACCAAAATATATAAAGTGCGTAAATATAGTTATACACACACATATAAACCCACACAAGCAGGCCACATAATTCTCACACACAGACCCCAAGAACCCACACACACACACACGCACACACCCTCTTACACACACACACACACATATACCTACACAAGCATGTTTGGTAATTCCCACACACATTCCCCTAGACACACACACACACACGCACACACATAGGCTACACATATATACCCACACAAGCATGCGAGGTAAATCCCACACACGGCCCCTAAGACACACACACGCACACACACAGACATACACGCACACAGACATACACACACACACACACACATACGCATATATACCTACAAAAGCATGCTAGGTAATTCCCACACACAGACCCTAAGACACACACACGCACACACACAGACATACACACACACACACACACACACAAACGCATATATACCGACACAAGCATGCTAGGTAATTCCCACACACAGCCCCCAAGACACACAACACACACACACATACACATATATACCTACACAAGCATGCTAGGTAATTCCCACACACAGCCCCCAAGACACACAACACACACACACATACACAGACAGACACACACACAACACACACACACATACACATATATACCTACACAAGCATGCTAGGTAATTCCCACACACAGCCCCCAAGACACACAACACACACACACACACACAGACAGACAGACACACAACACACACACATACACATATATACCTACACAAGCATGCTAGGTAATTCCCACACACAGCCCCCAAGACACACAACACACACACATACACAGACAGACAGACACACAACACACACACACATACACATATATACCTACACAAGCATGCTAGGTAATTCCCACACACAGCCCCCAAGACACACAACACACACACATACACAGACAGACAGACACACACACACACACACACACATACACATATATACCTACACAAGCATGCTAGGTAATTCCCTCACACAGCCCCCAAGACACACAACACACACACACATACACAGACAGACAGACAGACACACACACACACACACACACACATATATACCTACACAAGCTTGTTAGGTAATTCCCCCACACAGCCCCCAAGAGACTCACCCGCTCATATTCAGACCCCGGGAACTGAGCTGATTTGCAAAGTGGAAGGCATAAATGGTTCACCTCGGTTCCCTGTACGTGCCAGTGTGTGTGCGTGCGTGTGTCTTGGTGTGTGTGTGTGTTGTGTGTGTGTGTGTGTGTGTGTGTGTGTGTGTGTGTGTGTGTGTTTTTAGTGTATTTGTATGTATATTTGTACGTTTATGTATGCATATATTGTGTGTATAATGTTACTGTATATTTATATATATATATATATATATATATATATATATATATATATATATATATATATATTATATTCATATATATACTGTATGTTTATATATATATATATATATATATAATTATATATTATTATTATTATTATTTTGTTTTTCTTTTCTTTTCCCCAACTTACTTCCTCTCGGGCATAGGCTGAGAGCCTTAACATTCACCGCTTTACAATGAACAGTGAAGCCCGTGAGGTCTTGTTCCAGTATAGGGAGTGAGACATGTGAAGCACGTAGAGTACAACGAGCACCTGCCATCTTGCCTTCACATGAGGCTCGGTGCTCACTCATGGCCCGAAACGACCCCATCTCTGAAGCCACCTCGTTCCCGTGCTTCACTGTCTCACCCCCTACACTCGGACTCTCACACTTACACACACACAACGCCACCTGTTGAGCAGATAACTCACCAGGCAATGCACCCCTATAGCATATTTTGAATATGGGAATATTCATACAGTGCTATTTAATCAGGGAACAATGAGAGTATTTTATTGACGTTTCGGTGGGCTTGTGGTAATGCACTGATACCAGGTACAGCACAAATTCCATCCCAATAATATCTGCCCATTGATACATCGGGATTTGAACCCGGGACCTTTGGATTACCAGGCCAGTGGCAAGACCACTCCACCACACCTCCCCTATATTATATATATATATATATATATGTGTATATATATATATATATATTTATATATATATATATATAATATATATATATATATATATATATATATATATTTATATATATATATATATATATATATATATATATATCTATATGCTCAGGCCCAATCCCCATTTTGGGGGTAGCCGACTCAAGACAGAGCAAGAACAGGGAAAACACAAAAACAACATAAAACAACAAATAAACACAGATAAAAAACACAAAACTCACACATATCCAGGTCACCCAGGAGAAGACCCAGAGACCAGGGTCACAAAGGTCGCTCCAGCACTCCCCCGGGCCCCGACCACCCGGAGAGGTTCCGATCTCGACAGGCAGGCATGCAGCGGTATATATATATATACTGTATATATATATACAGTATATATATACCGACCTGTATATATATATATATATATATATATATATATATAAATGTGATACCCACTATTTGATATATTACTATAATATTCACTATGATGGATAATGAAATTACTAATGACAGTAGAAATTTGTTATGGGAACTCGGGAGATTATGAATAAATTATACAAATGACGATGATTCCCAATGTGTAGCTATATCAATATTGATATGTAAAATCACGAGTTCAAGCTTATCCTAATTCATTTATGCACACCGAACCGTATTAATTAATTATGGCGTTCTGGGAAACGATGAATGCTGTTCAAATATATTTTTTAGCCAAACTATGATCATTATTGTTTTGCTAATATTGCATTCATGAAGTAAATTATTTCCTGTTTATTATGGAGGATTCTCATAGATAATATTTGTTTCAAATATACTACTGCCGAGGCCATCTCAAATATAGGAGACAAACGTCTTAAAGTTCAAAACTTATTGTGCTAAACATGAGGGAGAAGGGAATCCAGGCTACTCACTCCTATTCATCTGTCTTATATCAGCAGATAAGTCACCAATAATAATCTCGACGCACCCGTTTAATCGGTATCTAACGCCTACGAGACAATACAATGATTTATGTTAGTCCAAATGCTTCAGAACTTGGATTTAAAGGTTCAAAGATTCGAACTGGTGTAACCTTCTACGTGGTGACAATTGTACACAGATTCAGACAGAAAACACTGAACACAGGAAAGATTCTTAACTAAAGAAGGACTTCAGAGGCTATCAACCCTTCTGGATTATTAAGCCATCACACTGTAAGTCAAGATCAGCGCCAAGACTGCAATTCCTTTTCTCGAACTCCAGTCCTTTGAGATATTTAGTTAGTTAGTTAGTTATATTAGAAATTTAGAGGTTATCAACCCTTTTGGATTATTTGTTCAGCACACTAAGTCAAAAATAGCGTCTGGGCTGGACCCATGTTCGAGAACTCCAGTCCCACCCTTGCTATTCAGTTAGTTAAAATAGGACTTCAGAACCTATTAACCCTTCTGGATTATTTAGCCAGCACACTGTTAATCAAGAATAACGTCAGGACTGGAGCCCCTTTTCGAGAACTCCAGTCCCTTGATCAACCTTATACATACTGATAATTGTACAGAGATTCAAACCAGACCAGATGGCTGGAGTAAAATAGGAAAGAAGAGTAATTGGACAGAGGAAGAACAAGCAGAGAAGTGAGAAGTATAGTTCCATTTGATGTAACATTATGAGTTATATGTTCACAACTGCACACTTAAAGATGAAATCGTAAAGTTGATATTGGGTAGTGAGCTCCGTGACATGAAGGGTCCCCCGAGATTGTGTTTTATCATCCGTGAATTATAGGCAATGTCACACGAGTTCGTTTTCCGTCAATTTGTACGGGCAATTGTAGTCTGGCAGCTTGATAATATAATGTCCATAATAATTTAACTAGCTAACATAATCTACCTTTGATCTCCTCAAAATAACTTATCGAAAATTACTGGAAGAGGAGAGCGTGATACACCGACTTTATACACTGGAAGTTGTGGTGTCAGGTTCAACTGCACACACACACACACACACACACACACAGACAGACAGACACGTCAGCAGCAGCGGACCCAGACCTTGAGTACCTTCATTAAGTGAGTAACATAAAGGGGCCCGGGGGTCAGACAAAAATGGAGCCCGGGGAAGGCCAGACAAATGGCGCCCGGGGAAGGCCAGACTAAATCTCATAGTTTACGAAGGACTTGTGTTAATCAAATGGTTTATTGAGATCGTATTTTTTTTTTTTTTTTTTGTGTCATTGAGGTATCTTATAAGCTGAAGTAAATTGTCTAATGGTAACCAGAATAGGATAAATATGCAGGGTGTCAAACGAAAGCCGAGTCCATTATCTTTCAATTATTATTATTGTATATGTAAAGAACATAATATGGTATATAGTTTGAATTATGGCTTTGCTAGTGAAAAAGTGAAACCAAGGCATTTTAAGTAAGCTAATTGTCTTGTATTCCTTCTCATATTCATTCAAGTTTTCGAACAAAATTTCTCCGGTTTGACACCCTGTGAAAATGACGTCACCGTGCTGAAGGGGTTAAATGGGTGCATCGCCATGTATGCTCTGGACTTTACCCCAGCCAGATGTTCACAAACAACGTATATATAACCCGGCCGAGATACTCCACCATTGATTGACTTGATAATCCTCCACCCTGGTGGTGAGTGCTTGATATACATGCTGATGTCCTAATGATGGAGTGGACAGGTTCTCTCGCTCTCTATCTCTCTCTCTCTCGAACTTGCTATCTATCCATCTAGCTATATATCTCTATCTAGTATCTATATCAGAGAGTGTCATATTTAAATATAATGTGGCTGATTTATATGGTGATGTCCTGATGATGGAATGGGGGAGTGGACAGACTGTTTGTCAGGGTAAAAGGGGTGACTGGGACTTCCTACCTCAATGGGGGAGTGGACAGACTGTATGTCAGGGTAAAAGGGGTGACTGGGACTTCCTACCTCAATGGGGGAGTGGACAGACTGTTTGTCAGGGTAAAAGTGGTGACTGGGACTTCCTACCTCAATGGGGGAGTGGACAGACTGTTTGTCAGGGTAAAAGGGGTGACTGGGACTTCCTACCTCAATGGGGGAGTGGACAGACTGTTTGTCAGGGTAAAAGGGGTGGCTGGGACTTCCTTCCTCAATTACAATAACCAGAGAGGGATTTACTTGCTTATATTATCACAAGATTGTAGGAGAGCGCTCTATCTATCTATCCATCTATCTATGTTTATCTATATATTTATATATATGTGTATCTAACTCAATCTCTATCTCTCTCTCTCCTTCTCTCTATTTATCTACTTATCACTCTCAACCTCACTCTCCCAATCTTTCCAGTTTGAAGTTAATTCTCCTTCAATTACAATACGAGAGAGGGATTTGCCTGATTAATATGATGAGATTTTAGGGTGAGCGATGTATCTACTGTAGGTCACTCTCACTTTCAATTTCTCTCTCTCTCTCTCTCTCTCTCTCTCTCTCTAGTTTGAAGTTAATCCTCCTTCAATTATAATAACGAGAGAGAGATATACATCCTAATATGACGATATATTAGGACATCGGCTTTCGGCTTTCGGCTTTCGGCTTTCGGCTTTCGGGGACAAATGTACACATTTAGTACGAAGGGAGTCTGGGCGGGCATATTTTTTAGTTTGAAGGAAGTCTGGGAAGGGGATTTTGTTAGCCTAGGGGACAACATTAAATATATTGCTTGAAAATTCTCAACAAATAATTAAACAAAATATATTAAATAATTTATTACATTATTATTACTATCCCACCAGCCGACGGATCAATAAACAAATGCACCCAGAAATGTATAATGGAAAATACTATACTCCGTTTCATTTCGGATGACGGTAAATTGAATCCCCCAGCAACTGATGTCTTGATAACTAACGGAAAAATAAGAAACTACCATGCTTCTGGTTCCTATTAGTGCCAGGTTTCCATAATAAGAAACTACCATGCCTCTGGTTCCTATTAGTGCCAGGTGTCCATAATAAGAAACTACCATGCCTCTGGTTCCTATTAGTGCCAGGTGTCCATAATAAGAAACTACCATGCCTCTGGTTCCTATTAGTGCCAGGTTTCCATAATAAGAAACTACCATGCCTCTGGTTCCTATTAGTGCCAGGTGTCCATAATAAGAAACTACCATGCCTCTGGTTCCTATTAGTGCCAGGTGTCCATAATAAGAAACTACCATGCCTCTGGTTCCTATTAGTGCCAGGTGTCCATAATAAGAAACTACCATGCTTCTGGTTCCTATTAGTGCCAGGTGTCCATAATAAGAAACTACCATGCTTCTGGTTCCTATTAGTGCCAGGTTTCCATAATAAGAAACTACCATGCTTCTGGTTCCTATTAGTGCCAGGTTTCCATAATAAGAAACTACCATGCCTCTGGTTCCTATTAGTGCCAGGTTTCCATAATAAGAAACTACCATGCCTCTGGTTCCTATTAGTGCCAGGTTTCCATAATAAGAAACTACCATGCCTCTGGTTCCTATTAGTGCCAGGTTTCCATAATAAGAAACTACCATGCCACTGGTTCCTATTAGTGCCAGGTTTCCATAATAAGAAACTACCATGCCTCTGGTTCCTATTAGTGCCAGGTTTCCATAATAAGAAACTACCATGCCTCTGGTTCCTATTAGTGCCAGGTGTCCATAATAAGAAACTACCATGCCTCTGGTTCCTATTAGTGCCAGGTTTCCATAATAAGAAACTACCATGCCTCTGGTTCCTATTAGTGCCAGGTTTCCATAATAAGAAACTACCATGCCTCTGGTTCCTATTAGTGCCAGGTTTCCATAATAAGAAACTACCATGCCACTGGTTCCTATTAGTGTCAGGTTTCCATAATAAGAAACTACCATGCCTCTGGTTCCTATTAGTGCCAGGTTTCCATAATAAGAAACTACCATGCCTCTGGTTCCTATTAGTGCCAGGTGTCCATAATAAGAAACTACCATGCCTCTGGTTCCTATTAGTGCCAGGTTTCCATAATAAGAAACTACCATGCCTCTGGTTCCTATTAGTGCCAGGTTTCCATAATAAGAAACTACCATGCCTCTGGTTCCTATTAGTGCCAGGTGTCCATAATATGAAACTACCATGCCTCTGGTTCCTATTAGTGCCAGGTGTCCATAATAAGAAACTACCATGCCTCTGGTTCCTATTAGTGCCAGTTTTCCATAATTAGCAACAAATTTCGCTACAAAACCTGCATAACGGCGGAGTAATCCAGCTGAGGACATAGCATTTTACCGTCAGCTGGAAAAACCCCACAGAGTATGGTAATGTTATATTTATATATTTACATAATCTTAAGGTAGAAGAAAATGGGTAGGGTGGGGAAGGTTTGTTATCGGGTAATAATAATAATAATAATAATAATAATAAGAATAAGAATAATTAGTTGTCCATGTTTTGTTTACTGAAGAGTCCCTGTAGTGGAGTCCAACAAGATCCCCCCCCCCCCCCAGGGAATATTAAACATATATCACGAACTGTTTCATGGGTCAATACTAATGTTCTCTCTCTCTCTCTCTCTCTCTCTCTCTCTCTCACATATATATATATATATATATATATATATATATATAACTTTATATTGGACGAAGTGGCAGTAAGGCAAACTAATTTAATTATAATTTTCCAGCAGCCATGCATTATAGCTGATTATAACGACGTAGAGAGCCTCATTATCTCTGTACGGGCGCAAAGTGGGATTAATAAAGGTTGATTGAGTTTGTGAGTTAATGTGTGTGTGTGTGTGTGTATGTGTGTGTGTGTGTACATTCCGTGACTGTATGTATGGAAAGAAAATACGTATGATTGAATTAGAAGTGTATTTTCTTATACGGTATTTACTGAAAGTGTTCATCATTTTCTGGTTACTATTACGCCCTGGACCTTCGTAAGACTTATTGAAGCTTCACTTGGTTTGTGTGAGGGGGATTCATACACTACCCTGCTTCACTACTGTTTCATGACTCCCGTCTCCGGCATCACACGCTTCACCCACTGCTTCATGCCACAAACCTCCAACACTTCTAGTCATGGATCCTGGATCATACAGGGCGTTGTCGAGGGTTTGGTGGAGTTACACATCTGACCCTACTGTATAGCCAATGTTTCCTCCACCATCATCAAAGTTCTCTAGTCAGTCATATTTGGTGGAGTTACACATCTGACCCTACTGTATATCCAATGTTTCCTCCACCATCATCAACGTTCTCTAGTCAGTCATATTCAGGATTTCCCTCTGTGGTGTTGTGTACTGCCTGCTTCTGTGGTGTTGTGTGTGTTGAGCTGCCTGCCTCTGTGGTGTTGTGTGTGTTGAGCTGCCTGCCTCTGTGGTGTTGTGTGTGTTGAGCTGCCTGCCTCTGTGGTGTTGTGTGTGTTGAGCTGCCTGCCTCTGTGGTGTTGTGTGTGTTGAGCTGCCTGCCTCTGTGGTGTTGTGTGTGTTGAGCTGCCTGCCTCTGCGGTGTTGTGTGTGTTGAGCTGCCTGCCTCTGTGGTGTTGTGTGTGTTGAGCTGCCTGCCTCTGTGGTGTTGTGTGTGTTGAGCTGCCTGCCTCTGTGGTGTTGTGTGTGTTGAGCTGCCTGCCTCTGTGGTGTTGTGTGTGTTGAGCTGCCTGCCTCTGTGGTGTTGTGTGTGTTGAGCTGCCTGCCTCTGTGGTGTTGTGTGTGTTGAGCTGCCTGCCTCTGTGGTGTTGTGTGTGTTGAGCTGCCTGCCTCTGTGGTGTTGTGTGTGTTGAGCTGCCTGCCTCTGTGGTGTTGTGTGTGTTGAGCTGCCTGCCTCTGTGGTGTTGTGTGTTGAGCTGCCTGCCTCTGTGGTGTTGTGTGTTGAGCTGCCTGCCTCTGGTGTTGTGTGTGTTGAGCTGCCTGCCTCTGTGGTGTTGTGTGTGTTGAGCTGCCTGCCTCTGCGGTGTTGTGTGTGTTGAGCTGCCTGCCTCTGCGGTGTTGTGTGTGTTGAGCTGCCTGCCTCTGTGGTGTTGTGTGTGTTGAGCTGCCTGCCTCTGTGGTGTTGTGTGTGTTGAGCTGCCTGCCTCTGTGGTGTTGTGTGTGTGAGCTGCCTGCCTCTGTGGTGTTGTGTGTGTTGAGCTGCCTGCCTCTGTGGTGTTGTGTGTGTTGAGCTGCCTGCCTCTGTGGTGTTGTGTGTGTTGAGCTGCCTGCCTCTGCGGTGTTGTGTGTGTTGAGCTGCCTGCCTCTGTGGTGTTGTGTGTGTTGAGCTGCCTGCCTCTGTGGTGTTGTGTGTGTTGAGCTGCCTGCCTCTGCGGTGTTGTGTGTGTTGAGCTGCCTGCCTCTGTGGTGTTGTGTGTGTTGAGCTGCCTGCCTCTGCGGTGTTGTGTGTGTTGAGCTGCCTGCCTCTGTGGTGTTGTGTGTGTTGAGCTGCCTGCCTCTGTGGTGTTGTGTGTGTTGAGCTGCCTGCCTCTGTGGTGTTGTGTGTGTTGAGCTGCCTGCCTCTGTGGTGTTGTGTGTGTTGAGCTGCCTGCCTCTGTGGTGTTGTGTGTGTTGAGCTGCCTGCCTCTGCGGTGTTGTGTGTGTTGAGCTGCCTGCCTCTGCCCGTGTACACTTCTACTCATGTTCTCCGTCATCTATAATCTCAGGAGGATACAATTAAGAGTTACCAGGCAGACGGGGCTTTAGAGTTGGTGATACCTTTACGGTATTATTTGCTTCCTTTTTGTTTAATAAAATATAAATACATTTAAGTAAGAGTATTTATATATTTAGTTGTTATTATTTATTTGTGTTAAGTACTTATTATTACCATTATTTTTATTAACGGGTATTTATTTAATATTAAGTAATTGTTATCAGTAATATATATTTGCATTTCTTTATAATATAAATAATAACTCATTTATTGTTTATTTTTTATCTATTTACTTTAAATCCTATAAATGAGTCAGGAGTTTGAACTGCCGGTAAATGCAACTCAGGTGTAGTGTACAGTGGGAGAAATAAATGTCATATAATTCTTTAATAACTCAGTATTGGTGTACAGTTGGATAAATTAACATTTAAATATTAATAACAATAACACTGGATGTCTGGGTGAATATTTAATTGTAAATTCATATCTAGTCAATCTTAATGTGTTGCTGCGAGGGTTGTCCTCTACCCCTAGACAAACAAACAGGTTTCATTAACCCAGGGGCTGTAACATTAACCCAGAGGCTGTAACATTAACCCAGGGGCTGTAACATTAACCCAGGGGCTGTAACATTAACCCAGGGGCTGTAACATTAACCCAGAGGCTGTAACATTAACCCAGGGGCTGTAACATTAACCCAGAGGCTGTAACATTAACCCAGGGGCTGTAACATTAACCCAGGGGCTGTAACATTAACCCAGGGGCTGTAACATTAACCCAGGGGCTGTAACATTAACCCAGAGGCTGTAACATTAACCCAGGGGCTGTAACATTAACCCAGGGGCTGTAACATTAACCCAGGGGTTGTAACATTAACCCAGGGGCTGTAACATTAACCCAGAGGCTGTAACATTAACCCAGGGGCTGTAACATTAACCCAGGGGCTGTAACATTAACCCAGGGGCTGTAACATTAACCCAGGGGCTGTAACATTAACCCAGGGGCTGTAACATTAACCCAGGGGCTGTAACATTAACCCAGGGGCTGTAACATTAACCCAGGGGCTGTAACATTAACCCCGGGGCTGTAACATTAACCCCGGGGCTGTAACATTAACCCCGGGGCTGTAACATTAACCCCGGGGCTGTAACATTAACCCAGGGGCTGTAACATTAACCCAGGGGCTGTAACATTAACCCAGGGGCTGTAACATTAACCCAGGGGCTGTAACATTAACCCAGGGGCTGTAACATTAACCCAGGGGCTGTAACATTACCCCAGGGACTGTAACATTAACCCAGGGGCTGTAACATTAACCCAGGGGCTGTAACATTACCCCAGGGGCTGTAACATTAACCCAGGGGCTGTAACATTAACCCAGGGGCTGTAACATTACCCCAGGGGCTGTAAGATTAACCCAGGGGCTGTAACATTAACCCAGGGGCTGTAACATTAACCCAGGGGCTGTAACATTAACCCAGGGGCTGTAACATTAACCCAGGGGCTGTAACATTAACCCAGGGGCTGTAACATTAACCCAGGGGCTGTAACATTAACCCAGGGGCTGTAACATTAACCCAGGGGCTGTAGCATTAACCCAGGGGCTGTAACATTAACCCAGGGGCTGTAACATTAACCCAGGGGCTGTAACATTAACCCAGGGGCTGTAACATTAACCCAGGGGCTGTAACATTAACCCAGGGGCTGTAGCATTAACCCAGGGGCTGTAACATTAACCCAGGGGCTGTAACATTAACCCAGGGGCTGTAACATTAACCCAGGGGCTGTAACATTAACCCAGGGGCTGTAACATTAGCATTGGACGATTTTCTTTAGATTGTAATCTGCCTATGTACGACTCAAATGGGTTTAAACGACCTCAATAAACCCCTTTAGTAACACAGATCCTTCTTAATATAATTTTATATAATTTTATATAATTTTAGCCAGAATCAAATGTTAATAGGCGTCATGGTGCTGAAGGATTTACATCAATATGACTATGTTACACCTTTGAAGATTTTGACGCATCTTGACGGTTTATTATGGCCATAATTAGACGCTGTTATACAGTTTAGGTAGGATATGTGGGTATTATAAGGGTCAAGACTATCGTAATTATCCCTATACCCTTCTTAATCTGAATAAAGTTGTCTAATAATAGCCATTACACAAACAAATACACGCGTAATCGGAATCTTGAAAAGGTTAACGATTTCATAGCAAATTATTCGTGTAAATCAATCATTATTATTATTATTATTATTATTATTATTGTAATAATAATAATAATTATTATTTGTATTATTATTATTATTATTATTGTTATAATTGTAATAATAATAATAATAATAATTATTATTATTATTATTATTATTATTATTATTGTTTCTTCCAACCATACAGTAAAAGCAGTATATTCAAATGTATTAGGTCAACTGTTCAGTATATTGATGTTGTAATAAGTTAAGTAAAGCATTAAAAGAGTGTTTTCTTCGGCCCCACTCTCCCTCATGTTTAGCCTCAATAATTAAGACATCTTGAGAAGTTCGCACCGTTAGTTTGGTGATTCTAAGACCTATAGCCCCATTTCTTTGTCAATTCTAAGACCTTTCGAGCCATTTAAGTGTCGATTTTGTTTCCTGGCGAGCGATAGCGAGCCTGCAATTTAGTAGGAACTGGCCTTCAGCCGTGACATTTTTCTACTGAACACATGTACAAATGTATCCTGAAGGGGGATCTAGGGAGTGTTTTATAAAGCCTGATAGAGGTCTAGGGAGCAAACTAAACACAAACATGTATAATTAAACACAAATATTATAATATAAAAATAATAGAAAACAAAAACCCTAAAGAAAATCAAACTCAAGTGTGTGTCGGTATAATTTAAGTCAAAATATACAATAGATCCAGTTAATAAAACAAACATTGAAGACATGGCATAATTATTATCACAATACTTTAGCCAACATGTGAGGAGAAAACGGTAGTTACCTAATGTATATATATGTATGCAAGAAATACGAAATTTTGCTGAGGTAATAGATATATATTATTATAAAGTAAGTCATCATTGCACAGTGCGTTTGACATACTATACAATCGGGCAAGTGCAGCAAGGAGAGGAGCAGCACAACCTCTACCTCTGACAGTTCGAGCTTCACTGGGTGAATGGACCTCCGGAATGGGTGGCCCCGGCTGGCCTTGCACACAGAGCAGGGAAGGGGTCTGCGTCTGCGCGGGGGGATCAATGGTGTGACATGCAGAGTGCTAAGGCGCAGATACACCGCCGAATTGTGACAATTGTCCATCTAATATTTCACCAGCAATTCTACTACTACTATGGTTATCATCACTAGTAGTGTCACCATCATCACAACTACTATCATCACTACTACTATCACCATCATTACTATAACTGTCACCATTATCACTACTACTACCACTACTACTATTAGCACCCAATCTCCCATCTAATATGTTGTTAGCAACTGTTTTTCTAGCAAAATGCGGGGGCTCTGTAGCCAGTGTCACATGTGATTTGCACCTCTAGTATTTAATGTTCTCGTAATATTGCAGGGCCCTTTTGCATTTGTATCTGAAAGTAAACTAAGGGTCGATTATGTTGGGTAGCTGAATTCCGATTAAGGGGGAGATGGTTTTATTTTTCTAGAACCCCTTTTCCCGTATGTTTAGCCCCATTAGATATGGAATTGCTAAGACGGTCACGTTAGTTAGGCTACTTCCACCCTCATTGTTTGTCAATGTTAAGAACTTTCGTGCCGTACAGGTGTCGATTATGTCTTAGCGAGCGATATCGAGCCTGAAATTTAGGAGTAATCTACCTTTGGTTAGACATTTTTCCACCTAGAAACGTACACATTTATCTCAAAGGGGGTCTTATTGCTATATCTATAAGCTTGATGGAGTTCTAGTGACAAATATAAATATAAATATATATATGTAAACAAAAAAAGATAAATCACAAATAAGTTACCAGTAACAGAACCCAACACAACTAAGGTTTCTCCCCTCGGTCGACTTCCTTTTGTGGCTGTGCAAAAAAAAAACATATTCCGACTAAATGTTACTGATTCTAGCGGCTTGGTTAAAATTAGGACAATTATTGGATTAAGGTGACGAAAATTCTATACCGGCAATATATTGAAGAACAATGTCCCCTTTATACATTATATATATATATATATACATAATTATATATATATATATATATATATATATATATATATATATATATATACTGTATATATATATATATATATATATATATATATATATATATATAATAGGAAAAGAATGACGAGGGACGAAACAACCAACATCTTTATTACCAACAATATCAAACGTTTCGACATATTGTGTATGCCATCGCTCGTCATTCTTTTCCTACTGAATTTGAGATTCCCCAGGAAAGTTCCCATTTCCGATATATATATATAATTATATATATATATATATATATATATATATATATATGCTGACTCCCTGCCTAGGCAAACTCATCCATCTCTGCCTCTCCTCTAACATCTTCCCTTCTTGCTGGAATTTTGCTCTCATCCAACCTATCCCGAAGAAGGGTGACCACTCTCATCCTTCCAACTATCATCCAATTGCTCTCATTTCTTGCATCTCTAAACTGTTTTAAACTATTCTCACCTCAAAATTTCTGAAGCATTTATCTTCCCAAAACCTACTCTCAGATCGCCAGTATGGCTTCCTAAATGGTCGCTCTACTGGTGATCTTCTTTAATATCTTACTAACTCTTGGTCATCTTCCTTTCAGGACTTTGGTGAGACTTTTTGTGTTGCTCTAGATATATCGAAGGCCTTCGATAGAGTCTACCCTCCTTTGGTGTCTATCCCTCCATCTGTGCCTTTGTGTCCAATTTCCTTTATGGCCGTTCCATAACTGCGGTTGTGGACGGCCATCGCTCACTTCCTCATCCTATCAACTCCGATGTTCCTCAAGGTTCTGTCCTATCTCCTATTCTCTTTCTAATTTTCATAAATTATCTTGTCAACTGTACCTCCAGTCCCATTCATTCATATGCAGACGACTCTACCTTACACTACTCATTTAGTTTTCCAGAACGACCCAGACAGCAATCCCTCAAAAACAAACGTAATGAAGCCATACACCACTTATCTTCTGATCTAACTACTATTTCCAATTGGAGCAGAGAAAACCTTGTTGTCTTTAATGCTTCCAAACCTCAATTTCTCCATCTTATACTAGCCGTCGGGAACTCCCAGAGGACTATCCCTTATACTTCAACAATACAAAAATCAATCCTTCATCTGCTCTCTCTTGGAAGGACCATATTACCAGTCTTTCTAAGGCAGCCTCCCAGAAGCTGGATGTGCTCAACCGCCTCTAGGGGTTCTTTACCCCTCCACAGCCTCTTGCTCTGTACAGGGGCATAATGCAACCTTGTATTAAGTATTGTTCACATGTGTGGAGAGGATCCTCTCACACCGCACTCGTAGACAAAGTAGGAAGAGAAGCTTTTCGTATCATTAAGTCCCGTCCACTCACCAACTATCTGCAATCCTTCTCTCTTCGCCGCAATGTTGCATCTCTCTCGACATTCTATCGCTACTACAATAATCAGTGTTCCTCATAGCTCTCCCAGTGTATACCACCTCCTCTACGTAGGGTACGTAGTACCCGTTTTGCAACACATTTCCACCCCTATTCTTTGCAACTCCCCAACCCAAGAGTGAATCGTTATTCTCAATCTTTCTTCTTTTCAACAGCTGAGCTCTGGAACTCTCTCCCAGGATCAGTCTTTCTCTCTTCCTATGACTTAAACTGCTTCAAACTCCGTGTGTCCAGGCTTTTTGGCTCGAACGTCCCTTGATTTTGGCCCTGTCATTCTTTCAACTCTGGGGGAGGCACTCCCTACAGGCAGTTTTGCCTTTTGTCTCCCTCACGCACATGAAGAAAAAACAATTATATATATATATATATATATATATATATATATATATATATATATAATATATATATATATATATATATATATATCAGTAGTAGGTTGGCCGCTAGGGAACCGGATCTTGAGAATAAATTAGATGACGAGAGAAAATGGAGTTGATGTTTGCTCTCGTAATCTTATTTATTCTCTCTCTCTCTCCCCCTCTCTCTCTCTCTATTTATATATATATATATATATATATATATATATATATATATATAATAATAATATTATATATATATATATATATATATATATATACATATATATATATATATATATATAGGGCAACGACCGTGTTCATCTTGGTAGCTTTATTCAATATTTCTGACTATCTTGGTCCATCATCAGGCTTGGATACCGGTCCTAAAAATAAATTACTTTATTAAGAAACTAATGGAAGTTAAATCGTGGACCACAAATGTATTAATAACACTACGAAATTATAAAATGTCCTAATATAGCTAAAATGTATACAATGTTATGCTATTAACAAGTATATAGTACTTACACATCTAAGGGGTCAGGCGCGGGTGCGATCCTAATACAGAATGAAAACCTATGTTACCAGGGCACATATATAATATAGAGGGGGTTACCTAATAGTAAACCTATGTTACCAGGGCACATATATAATATAGAGGGGGTTACCTAATAGTAAACCTATGTTACCAGGGCACATATATAATATAGAGGGGGTTACCTAATAGTAAACCTATGTTACCAGGGCACATATATAATATAGATGGGGTTACCTAATAGTAAACCTATGTTACCAGGGCACATATATAATATAGAGGGGGTTACCTAATAGTAAACCTATGTTACCAGGGCACATATAATATAGAGGGGGTTACCTAATAGTAAACCTATGTTACCAGGGCACATATATAATATAGAGGGGGTTACCTAATAGTAAACCTATGTTACCAGGGCACATATATAATATAGATGGGGTTACCTAATAGTAAACCTATGTTACCAGGGCACATATATAATATAGAGGGGGTTACCTAATAGTAAACCTATGTTACCAGGGCACATATATAATATAGAGGGGGTTACCTAATAGTAAACCTATGTTACCAGGGCACATATATAATATAGATGGGGTTACCTAATAGTAAACCTATGTTACCAGGGCACATATATAATATAGAGGGGGTTACCTAATAGTAAACCTATGTTACCAGGGCACATATATAATATAGAGGGGGTTACCTAATAGTAAACCTATGTTACCAGGGCACATATATAATATAGAGGGGGTTACCTAATAGTAAACCTATGTTACCAGGGCACATATATAATATAGATGGGGTTACCTAATAGTAAACCTATGTTACCAGGGCACATATATAATATAGAGGGGGTTACCTAATAGTAAACCTATGTTACCAGGGCACATATATAATATAGAGGGGTTACCTAATAGTAAACCTATGTTACCAGGGCACATATATAATATAGAGGGGTTACCTAATAGTAAACCTATGTTACCAGTTATGTTACCAGGGCACATATATTAGAGGGGGTTACCTAATAGTAAACCTATGTTACCAGGGCACATATATAATATAGAGGGGGTTACCTAATAGTAAACCTATGTTACCAGGGCACATATATAATATAGAGGGGGTTACCTAATAGTAAACCTATGTTACCAGGGCACATATATAATATAGAGGGGGTTACCTAATAGTAAACCTATGTTACCAGGGCACATATATAATATAGAGGGGGTTACCTAATAGTAAACCTATGTTACCAGGGCACATATATAATATAGAGGGGGTTACCTAATAGTAAACCTATGTTACCAGGGCACATATATAATATAGAGGGGGTTACCTAATAGTAAACCTATGTTACCAGGGCACATATATAATATAGAGGGGGTTACCTAATAGTAAACCTATGTTACCAGGGCACATATATAATATAGAGGGGGTTACCTAATAGTAAACCTATGTTACCAGGGCACATATATAATATAGAGGGGGTTACCTAATAGTAAACCTATGTTACCAGGGCACATATATAATATAGAGGGGTTACCTAATAGTAAACCTATGTTACCAGGGCACATATATAATATAGAGGGGGTTACCTAATAGTAAACCTATGTTACCAGGGCACATATATAATATAGAGGGGGTTACCTAATAGTAAACCTATGTTACCAGGGCACATATATAATATAGAGGGGGTTACCTAATAGTAAACCTATGTTACCAGGGCACATATATAATATAGAGGGGGTTACCTAATAGTAAACCTATGTTACCAGGGCACATATATAATATAGAGGGGGTTACCTAATAGTAAACCTATGTTACCAGGGCACATATATAATATAGATGGGGTTACCTAATAGTAAACCTATGTTACCAGGGCACATATATAATATATAAAATATGATTTTTGAGAGAAATGAGTATGTACAACAGTTCCAGGATTATATGAATACACAACACAAGGATATACAATTTACTTCTGAAATAGAGACTCAGGGTTCCATATCATTCCTAGATATTCAGATTAGTAAAACTCTCACAGGCATCACAACCTTAGTATATAGGAAACCTACTTCCACTGATCAGGGTCTGAATTGGTTTAGTTTTTGTCCCCCGCTGTATAAGATTAACTCAAGTAAAACTCTCCTTACTAGAGCTTTCAATATTAGTTCAAATTATTCACTTCTCCATCAAGAGTTTGTAAGACTAGTAAAGTATTTCATTAGCAACAACTATTGTATCAATTTATTTCAGAAAATACTAAAGTCTTTCCTTTATTCTAAATACTTGCAAACCAATGATGTTCACAATGTCCCGAAATTGCTCAAATATGTCAAATTACCATTCTATGGAAGACCTAGCTATGATTTCAGGAAAAATCTATCCAAAATTCTTCGCACTAAATTTCCGGCTGTCAATTTCAGAATTATTTTCACAAACCATTGTAGGGTTAAATCATGTTTTAAAATCAAAGATCTGATCCCTGACTACATGACTTCCAACATTGTTTATAAGTTCACGTGTCCTCATTGTCCTATGAGGTATGTCGGATGCTCTACCCGAGCATTTCGATCTAGAATATTTGAACATGTTGGAAGGAGTGTTCGTACGGGACAGATCCTTGGCAAGCAACAATTTTCGGCAATTCGGGATCACTCTCATGAATGTGATCACACCTTCGGTGAAAATGATTTTGAAATCATAGGTAGATTTTCTAACAGAACAGAGACCCTTATCGGTGAGAAATATTATATAAATAAGATTAAACCTGGGTTGAACACATGCATGTAAATTATATTATGCTAGGATTAATTGTTTTCATTTAGCGTCAGTAACATAGTATTTCTTTTATTTTCGTTCAATGTATATCCCTTTCATTATATAAGAGTTCTGTTAAATTCGTTTAGTGTCATAAGAGTATTGTTTTCATAATTCGCATTTTTAGTTTCAATTAATTTCGTTTGCTCCTAAGTATATGAAGTTTATTCTTTAGTCGTATTGTTTCAATAATTATTTACTATTAGGTAACCCCCTCTATATTATATATGTGCCCTGGTAACATAGGTTTACTATTAGGTAACCCCCTCTATATTATATATGTGCCCTGGTAACATAGGTTTACTATTAGGTAACCCCTCTATATTATATATGTGCCCTGGTAACATAGGTTTACTATTAGGTAACCCCCTCTATATTATATATGTGCCCTGGTAACATAGGTTTACTATTAGGTAACCCCCTCTATATTATATATGTGCCCTGGTAACATAGGTTTACTATTAGGTAACCCCCTCTATATTATATATGTGCCCTGGTAACATAGGTTTACTATTAGGTAACCCCCTCTATTATATATGTGCCCTGGTAACATAGGTTTACTATTAGGTAACCCCATCTATATTATATATGTGCCCTGGTAACATAGGTTTACTATTAGGTAACCCCATCTATATTATATATGTGCCCTGGTAACATAGGTTTACTATTAGGTAACCCCCTCTATATTATATATGTGCCCTGGTAACATAGGTTTACTATTAGGTAACCCCCTCTATATTATATATGTGCCCTGGTAACATAGGTTTACTATTAGGTAACCCCCTCTATATTATATATGCGACCTGGTAACATAGGTTTACTATTAGGTAACCCCATCTATATATTATATATGTGCCCTGGTTCTATATATATATGCCCTGGTAACATAGGTTTTCATTCTGTATTAGGATCGCACCCGCGCCTGACCCCTTAGATGTGTAAGTACTATATACTTGTTAATAGCATAACATTGTATACATTTTAGCTATATTAGGACATTTTATAATTTCGTAGTGTTATTAATACATTTGTGGTCCACGATTTAACTTATATTAGTTTCTTAATAAAGTAATTTATTTTTAGGACCGGTATCCAAGCCTGATGATGGACCAAGATAGTCCGAACTATTGAATAAAGCTACCAAGAAGAACACGGTCGTTGCCCTTATCCTCCTGTTTCTCTTAAAAATACGCTACCCTAGCGGCCAACCCACCACTACCACTGTTCTAAATATATATATATATATATATATATATATATATATATATATATATAATAGTCCCCCTATATAAGGGCAAAGGGGAAAGAGGAGTGTGTGGTAACCACCGAGGAATATGTCTTCTAAGCGTAGTAGGGAAGGTATACAGTAGGGTAGTGATTGAGAGAGTGAGAGTGAGAACGGAGAAATGGATAGGCGACGAGCAGGGAGGTTTTAGGAAGGGAAGAGGATGTGTAGATCAGATTTTTACCCTGAATTGTGTTGTGGAGAAGTATCTGGAGAAGAAACAAAAGGTGTATGTTGCCTTTATGGACTTGGAGAAGGCCTATGACAGAGTGGATAGAGAAGGTTTGTGGAAAGTACTTAGAATATACGGAGTAGAGGGCAAGTTGCTGAAAGCAGTGAAGAGCATGTATGAGGGTGCAAAGGCGGCAGTACGTGTGGAGAGTGAGCAGAGCGAGTTCTTTGACCTGAATGTTGGTTTGAAACAGGGGTGTGTGATGTCCCCGTGGTTGTTTACTGTATATATGGATGGAGTCATGAAAGAAATACTATCAAGAGCAGTGAATGTTGGTGTATCGCTGAAAAGGGAGGGAATTGAGTGGAAGCTACCTATACTGCTGTTTGCGGATGATACAGTTCTGATGAGTGATAATGAATGGGAGTTGCAGGGTCTGGTAAATGAGTTTGGAACAGTGTGCGAAAAACGGAATTTGAAGGTAAATACGGGGAAGAGCAAGGTTATGGTCTTCGAAAGGGGTGAAGTCACAGAGTGTGAGGTGAAGCTGAACGGTCAGGCTATGGAGATCGTCAACTCTTTTAAGTATCTGGGCAGTGTGTTGAGTAAAGATGGGACTATGGATGAAGAGGTGCGGGAGAGGGTACAACAGGGGAAGAGGGTTGTAGGAACGCTAAAAGCAGTAACAAGAAATAGGGTGGTCAGTATGGAAGTGAAGAAGTCCTTGCATGACAGTGTGGTAATCCCGACACTGACTTACGGAAGCGAAGCATGGACGTTGGTTGAGAGACTCAGACCAAGAGTGAGAGCAGTGGAAATGAATTACTTAAGGAGTGCGTGCGGAGTTACATGGAGGGATAGACAGACTAATGAGGAAGTAAGAAGGAGGTGTGGTGTGGAGCTAGATGTGCTGGAAAGTGTGAAAAGGAACAACTTGAGATGGTTCGGCCATATGGAACGTATGGAAAGCGAGAGAATGACTAAGAGGGTGTACGAGAGCGAGGTGGAGGGACAGAGGGGGAGAGGTAGACCGAATATGAGGTGGAAGGATGGAGTGAGGAACTACATGAACGAAGGCGGTGCTGGTTGGGGGGAGGGGCGTCGACTGACTGGGGACAGAGGTGCATGGGGGCGGTTCGTTCGTGGCCACCCCTTCGGGGATCACGGCGTCAGGCAATAGATAGATAGATAGATATATATATATAGAGAGAGAGAGAGAGAGAGAGAGAGAGAGAATGAGAGAGAGATATATATAGGTATATATACAGTATATACATACAAGTTTAACATACAAGTTTAAATTAAAGACCGTTTTGTCCACAGGAAATGTGGTTACACTCTCACATCCTAAATGGCGGCTTACCAGGCGGCCCTGTCAAGGGCTACCTCTCCTATCAAGTTCTTCAATTTGAGATCAGACCGGAGTACCTGATCCCATGTCATTCTAGGTCTACCCCTACGCGCAGCTTCCCCCACGTTCACAGTCCAGCATTTCCTCACCCAGTTCTGATCATCCATTCTCTCCACATGTCCAAACCAACGACATCGGCTCGTGCGCATCACTTCACTGACACTCCTAATCCCAGACGCCTCTTTAACTCCTCGTTCGATACCCCGTCTCTGAGATTAACCCCACACATCCATCTCATGATTCTCTTCTCATTCCGTTCCATTCTATTTTGACATCCTCCGCTTTAACCGGCCACGTCTCCAAGGAATAGGTTATCGCACTCCTAACACACAAGGTATACACCTTCCTTTTAAGGTGAGGTGGGAGCCCTCTCATGGTCAGGAGTGGCAGCAGCTCTCTAAACTTTCCCCAGCCACTTCTGACTCTAGCAATGGAGCCAGCTTTACTGCCACCTCCAGCGGTAACCGTATCGCCCAGGTAGCAGAACTTATTCACACATTCCAGCATTACACTGTCATAATCAACATTAACAGGTGGGTCATTTAACACGTCTCCCGTGCACACTGCACATTCAAACTCTATGAGTCGTATTGTTCTCTAGCTCCACTACTTCTCTTATGTACCCAGTCACTACAGACGCAACATTGGATTAAGTTACTTTCCACCCGTTTCCCACGTACTGCGCATGGATAGTCGCCGTTTCTTTCCATAGTTCCATGCCCTACTCAACTAATCATGAACTTTGTTTTATCTATGTTAACTTTTAGGCCCTTATTTGCCATACCCTCCCTCCATCTTTTGAATTTTGCCATTGCTTCCTGTGCAGTATCTGCGATAAAAACTAGATCATCTGTATATAACAGCTCCCATGGAAGTCCCTTGACAGAGCCTCCAGGACCAACACAAACAGTAATGGGCTCAGCACTGAACCTGGGTGAACTTCAAATTTCACTTGGATCTCTTCGCTAAGGCCCCCATTCACTTTAACCCTTTCACGCATTTATGACGCAGAGGTTGCCAGATTAGCAATAAGAAATAGTTCTCTCACTCTTATAATTACCTTTCCAAAATTAGTTTTCTGCCCACAGCTAACTCAAAGACAACTGCAGAGGTTGAAGTAACTAAATAAAGGTTTCTAAATACCTCTGATGGAAACAAAGGCTTTAAAGTATCCCCAATAGGCACAACATAGCGTCATATGTCGGAGAGGGTTAACTGCTGCTTGTGACCCCTCATACATTCTCATTATCACATGCACTAGCCACTCTTCTACTCCGAGGTTTCTCATAGCCCACTGCATTACATCCCTGGGCATCCGGTCAAAGGCTTTCTCCAGGTCTACAAAAACTAGGTATAACTCCGTTGTTTTTTTTTTATCGAAGTAGCTCTCTTGCAGTTGCCTAAGAATGAAGATAGCATCACTTATGCCATGCCCAGGCATAAATCCAAAATGCATGTCGCTGATGGCAACACTTTCCCTGATCATGCATTCAAAGACTCTTTCGCTGACTTCATGACTTGATTGAGCATTGTCAAACCCCTATAATTTCCCCTGTCTAAGGAGTCACCCTTGCCTTTGTATATATTATTTAATATCACAGTTTTCTGCCCTGCATCGGGAATTGTTTCCTCCTTTATGATAGTATTAATCAGGTCCGTGACCAATTTTACCCCAATATCTTTGGTTGCTTTTTAACATCTCTAGACAATGCCGGAGCTCCCAGAGCTTTCCTGGACTGCATATTATCTATATAACACTTTTAACAGTGTTGTGTCCTATCAAAGGCAGAGGGCCTTGTACTGGGGCTGCAGTGCTTAGTTGTTCTCTGTTCCATTTAAACTCCACATTAAGCAGTCTTTCATAATGCTCCTTCCATGCCTCTCTGATTTCGATTTCTGTGTAAATAGTCATGCCACTGTCATTAATTATGCATCGTACACCCATGACGTCCTGACTACAGTCCCTCACATTCTTAGCTAAGTCAAAAAACACATTGGTATTATTAGTGCTACAAACTTGGTCTATCCTGCTATCCTGCATGGTTTTCTTTGCCCTGTAGACCTCTCTTCTAGCGCTACATTTGGCAGACAAGTATTTGTTCTTGCTGCCACCTTCATTCAATACTTTGAAACATCTCTTCTTCTCTCTGACTGCAACTTCGACATCGTTGTTCCACCACCAGGTGAACTTATGTCTGGGTGGCCCCTTTGTTTTACCACAGACTTTGCATGTGGTATCGAGGAGGCTGCATTCTATAAAGTTCCATTTGCTATCAACATCATCTGGCCTATCACCCATTCTCCTTTCAACTTCCATCATTTTATTGTGGAATCGGTCTCTGTACTCCTCTTTTTCCAACAACTATACTTTCCTTTTTGGTAAATGAACTTTCTTTCTGAAAGGAACTCTGCTTAGGCACATATTACACACTATATATAGGAGCTTGTGTTGGGGGATGCATTCTTCACCTGGTATAATCTTAGTGTCTCTAACCCATTTCCTGTCAGATTTGCTGATCAGGAAGTAGTCCATCTGGCTACTGGAGCCACCTGATTCATATGTTATCAGATGGCTCATCCTCTTCCTAAGCATAATATTACACACCACTATCCCCGTGGCAGCACAGTGCTCCAGTATGTATTCACCTCCCAGGTTCCTTCGGCTATAACCCTGTCCTCCATGCATGCCCTCACATCCATCAGCACCTGCACCGACATGTCCATTCAAGTCTCCTCCTACAAATACTACCTCCCCCTCCTTGCATCCGACAACCACCCCTAATAAATTAATTCCAGAACTGTTCTTTGACATCTCTACCTAAGCCTGATTGGGCTTATTATAATGTCTATGTTTCTTGCCCCAACTTTCATTCTTAGTAAAATCAGTCATTCATTACCCCGAGAAGCGCGCGCTATTGGTAGTTCAAACCCTCCTGCCAAGCGAGGATATTAGACTTCATTCCCGCCTAAAATCGTAATTTTACGATAAATATCGTTATTATTTATTCATATGCGCCTATTTTACATTTAATATGACGATATTAACATGAAACAGCAATAAAACTAGTGAGAATAGTATTTGGGGGATGAAAAAGACAAATTATTGCCGACCCTCCAGTCATGAAGTGTAAGGCGAACGAGACGTATACCCTCTCTCTCTAAGGCCTGAAGGCAGACTGAGGCCTCTCTCTCACTTTCTTTCTCTCCTCACGCGCTCGATACGCGCAGGAGAACACCTTGGAACCGGGTTGGACATATTGCTGCCATAAATGAACCAATAAACAAGGGAATAAGAGGAAAAATAGGTGATAATTGAAGGGGTGGTTGAAAGGGGAAGGAGGTGGTTTTGACACATTTGGGGGAGTGATAGAAGGTATGGAGGGAAATTATCTCACTTAATCACATATTCCTTTGTTGTAAGTGCTACTGGGGTCTTTTAAAAGGCTTTTTCTAGGCCTTGGATCTTAAGAGGTTCGTCGCCTTTCACCACCTAAACCTCTTAAGTGTCTACTCGTCGTTTTCGGGTTAAACCTTTTAACTTTTACAACACAATCTGCCCACCTCTCTGCCACCAGAGAGAAAGTAAAAAAATATATGTTCAAGATTTACTTAAATAGCTTCAGACGTCCTTCAAACTCCCGGCATTTTTTTTTATCTCAGATCTTGTGTGTGGCTTTGTGTGTAAACCGACTCTCTCTCCCTCTCTCTCGCTCTCTCCACTCCTTAATCTCAGATCTTGTGTGTGGCTCTCTGTATGCAAACCTTGTACCCAGCATCTCTCCCCCCCCACCCCCAATCTCTCTATCAGACGAATCCCTCCCTAAATCTTCAATGGTAACATGTTTACCATTCAAATAACATAAATATAAAATCTCTCTCTCTCTCTCTCAGAGGGGTGCACTTGTGCATACCATTGAAAAACCAACGCTTATTCCATAATGATAAGCCTAAATGGTGGAATAAAGAGATTACAAACTGTTTGCTTGCAAAGAAAATTGTTCATGAACGATTTAAAACCTCGGAAAGTGATGAGCAACGAGTAAAATGCATAGATCTACAACGTAAAGCCAAGCAGTTAATTAGGCAAAGTAAAAAGACCCTGGAGTTACATGATGCTAGTCAAAGTACAACAAACCCGAAATAATTCCTCAGAAAGAAGAAAGTAGTCACTTCAACTATTGGACTGTTAGTAGATGAGAACGGAGATTACACCAAAGACTAAAAACAGATGAGGAGTGATGTCTAATAATTTGTTTGCATCAGTTTTTACAACAGCAGACCTTATTGACATCCCTACAGCATCGCCAGTTTAGATAGTCAATTCTGATGCTCTAAGCAATATCAACATTACAGAAAGAGCAGTACTGAAATGTTTGGAGAAACTTAAGTTAAACAAATCGCCTGGATCCAACACAATCTCACTTAGAGTTCTAAAAGAAGCTAATGTGAGCTTTTCAAATCACTGGGATTTTTAGTTTTTAAATAAATCCTTACATTATGGGACTATGCCTGATGAGTGGAAGCTCGCTAATATAACACCAATATTAAAAAAAGACAGCAAATTTTTACGAAGTAATTATCGTCCAATTAGCTTAACCTCAGTTGTCTGTAAAATGCTAGAGACACTCACAAGAGACAGCCTCATTAATGCTAGAGACACTCACAAGAGACAGCCTCATTAATCACTTATTCGATGATACTCAACATGGCTTCCGTAACAAACGTTCTTGCTCGACGAACCTCTAAAACTTCTTCCACGATATCCTCAACCTACATGACGAGAGTAAAACTTTAGATAATAATTATATACCTTGATTATCAAAAGGCCTTTGACAAAGTACCCCACAAACGTTTATAAATAATATTAAAAGCGCATGGAATACAAGGGGGAGTGTTGAGATGGATGGAAAATTTGGTCAGTGAAAGAAAGCAAGGGTAGTCATTAGGGGAGGTGTGGTGGAGTGGTCTTGCCACTAGCCTGGTAATCCAAAGATCCCGGGTTCAAATCCCGATGTATCAATGGGAAGATATTATTGGGATGGAATTTGTGCTGTACCTAGTATCAGTGCATTACCACAAGCCCACCGAAACGTCAATAAAATACCCTCATTGTTCCCTGATTAAATAGCACAGTATGAATATTCCCATATTCAAAATATGCTATAGGGGTGCAATGCCTGGTGAGTTATCTGCTCAACAGGTGGCGTTGTGTGTGTGTAAGTGTGAGAGTCCGAGTGTAGGGGGTGAGACAGTGAAGCACGGGAACGAGGTGGCTTCAGAGATGGGGTCGTTTCGGGCCATGAGTGAGCACCGTGCCTCATGTGAAGGCAAGATGGCAGGTGCTCGTTGTACTCTATGTGCTTCACATGTCTCACTCCCTAGACTGGAATAAGACCTCACAGGCTTCACTGTTCATTGTAAAGCGGTGAATGTTAAGGCTCTCAGCCTATGCCCGAGAGGAAGTAAGTTGGAATATAAAAAAAAAAAAAAAAAAAAAAAAAAAAACGGTAAAGCATCGAAATGGACCAATGTAGCAAGTGGGGTACCCCAGGAATCGATTCTAGTGCCAGTTCTTTTCCTAGAATATAGAAATGACATAGATGAGGGCCTCACCTGTACAATCTCAAAGTTTGCAGACAATACACAAATTGCAAATACTGTACTCTAAAACTAACATGTAGAAGATATGCAAAATAACTTAGATATGCTGTCATGTTGCTCTCAAATTTAGCAAACTAGTTTTAATGTGGATAAATGTATAGCCTAGTACTCCATATCGGGACCCGAAGTGCAAAAGCAAACTATTCAATGAATAGCACTCAGCTTAAGAGTGTAGACAGATAAACTGATTTGGAAGTAACAATATCGAGTAACCTAAAACCCAGTCGACAATGTTCAGAAGCTTGTCTTTATAGGCAGGTCATTCGAGCATAAATCCAAAGATGTAATCCTCACACTTTACAATTCCCTAGTCCGTCCTCTTCTGGAATATTGCGTTCAATCCTGGTGCCCCTACTACTAAAATGATATTGATAAACTTGAACGAGTTCAATGTAGAGTTACCAAAATGTTACCAAATCTAAGAAACAAACCATACGAGGAGCGTCTTAGCAAATTCAGTATATTTCCTTTAACCCAGCGCAGATTATGAGGTGACCTAATTCAAGTCTTCAAAATAATCAAAAGCATTGATAATATGAACTGTAATAAGTATTTTACGAACGTACGATCTCTCTCTCTCTCTCTCTCTCTCTCTCTCTCTCTCTCTCCGGGTTAAAAGTTTGATAGTAAATGGTTAAAGGCCTCCCCCAGGACCAGAACGGGGCCATCTCCTTCACAGATTTACGCGGTCTGCGTGTCTGCCGGGGGTTGGGGGTGAGAGTGGGGGGGGGGGAAGGGGGGGATACCATAAATGGGTATGGGGTGGTATGTTCCCATAATAGCTTCATGTTGTTCATTTCGGTCATTTGGACAAAATTGTAGTCTTATTATTATTATTTTTATTTTTTTTGCTTAGACTTCCATCAAGCTTAAATTTAAATAATCCTACGACTTCCCTTCAAGCTAAATTTTTGTATATTTCGATATAATAATAACCCGGCCCAAGTCCGTTTCCTCCTAAATTACAGGCTCGCTATCGCTAACCCAGAAAAACACTGGACACCTGATTGGGTTGAAACGTCTCATGATCACCAAACTAATGCAGTGAAACTTCTTTAATTGAATCCCCAAGGAAACCTTATTATTAACAGCAGACTTATGTTTTCTGCGTGTCTGCCCAGAGAGCCATCATATGGAAGGGGTGAGGGATGGTACAGACGTGGAGAAGCGTTTTTTGGCAAGCAATAGCGCGCCTGCAATTCAGGTCCCACGTGGCTACTCACAAACTGACAAACTTAGCTTGAAAGGGGACGGGGAGTAACTTGAAGGAGTCGAGGTCTGGAGGGCGGGATATATATATATTGATTATGAATATTATTATTATTATTATTATTATTATTATTTTAGATTGAAGGTTTCTGTAAGAGAAACTGAATAGAGATGCTCGAAATTCGCTATCTCTGTGTGTGTGTGTGTGTGTATATATACCGTACATATATATATATATATATATATATATATAATATATATATATATATTATATATATATATATATATATATATATACTATATATAATATATATATAAATATATATATAGATATATATATTATATATATATATTATATATATATATATATATATATATATATATATATATATATATATTCCACCATCATCACGACATCTACAGATAAATAACATTCACTCTCCACACTGGCTGGAATTACCTATTCAATCAATATTGAGATGTCTGTGATGGTCAGTCAGGGAGATTTCCACTTGACCCCTTTCTCCTTCATGCATAGCCCCATTAGTTTTGATATGTTAAGACGTTCGCCCTGTTAGTTTGGCAATTTTAATACACTTCGTCCAATTTCTGTAAATTTTAAGACCTTTCATGCAATTTAGGTGTCAATTATTTCCTGGCGAGCGATAGCGAGCCTGTAATTTAAGAGGAAACGGCCTTCGACCGGGCCATTTTTCTACCAAAAAAAAAAGGACACATATATTTTGAAATAGGGTCAAGTGGGTATAATTTTAAGCTCGATGGAGGTCTACAACAAACTAAAAACAAGCCCATTAATAACACACTCTCAACACTCGCCTGAATTACCTGGTCAATCAATAGTGATATATCTGTGGTGGTGAGTTAGGCTCGAGAGACCCGGCTAGTGTTTTGGCATGTCTTTATGTTTGCCTTACTGATGACTTATGGCCCAACCTCTACAGTGCTACACCCTCTGATTTAGTGCTTGACCTACATACAGAGCATTGCGATATTCAAGAAGGATTGCAAAAGGAAGGCGGCCCATAATAATACATTATATATATATATATATATACTATATTATAGTAGAGCGAACTGATCATAGCGGTGTTCTGAAATGCTTACGAAAGTTAACGATATACAGGAATCATTACAGAATGTTTCGCTCATTCCTGTGTTGGGTTACGAAGGAAAGCCTAGTCTCTACTAGTCCATGGAACTTTTAAATCATAGGAACAATGGAACATCATATTACCGGTAGTAAAATTAACCACTTGCAAGTTTCGTGCTATAAAGAAGTTGCACCTGTAGACATCGATATTTAGCAGAATTAACAGCCATAATAAAATAGTTTACATATATAGTCAGTCAGTAGCCAGCCCATAAGGGTACATCACACAGTCAGGAGTGCGAGCTAGTGGGAGTCTAACAGGAGCCACTAGAAGTCGCTAGAATCACTAGGAGTCATCGATTTTCACCGCAAGCGAGTGGGAGCCTAACAGAAGTCACTAGGAGTCGCTAGAGTCACTAGGAGTCATCGACTTTCACCGCGAATAGTCCCGCGAGTCCGAATTGTCCCCTACTCCTAGTGACTCTAGCTCGCACTCCTGACTGTGTGATGTACCCTTTACTCCCACACGGGGTAGGGAGGACCAGCAAGAGACACGAGAAAGGAGAAAGAGGTGACACGAGAAGAAACACATGTAACAGTTTGACCACAGAAAAACAAATACATACAATTTCATAAACCAATTCTAGAATCTCTTTATGAATCATAACTCACTCAGTCTTGGTAATTATGAGACACGCTTCTAAGATCGAGTAGGTCTCTAGGGAATGTATTGCCGTATGGCATGTTACTCTGATATTATAAAGTTGCATGACGAATCTTGCCTATGGACTATATAATTCATTATCATTGTTAGTATTATGTGTTATTATTATAATTATTATTAATATTAGTTATGTTATTATTAATATGAATTGTATATATATTTATGTATTTATTTATTTATTTATTTACTATTTTATTATTATTTGCTACGATATTATAAAGTTTCATGAAGATTCCACAATGTTGGCGACCTTCTGTGAGATGGCTATGAATTTTATAATTTCAACGCTTATGAATTAAGTTAACCCAGCTATTCATCGATGATTACTTTATTATTATTTTTTTTAGAAAGGTGGGGGAGCACTTATTACAGGCAGCTTTGACTTTTGTCTCCTTCATACACATTACAAGAAGAGAAAAAAAAAACATACACACACACACACACACACATAAGGATGTTGTGACGCATGTCCAGTGTGAGCATGCTGTACAGAACGCCTAGTCATGCCCCACTCTCGCTAGGATCGTCAGGGCAGGAACTTTGGCTGTAGTCTATGTAGAGTTTCCTAACTTAGTTCATGTGAGCCGTTGTACTATAAGTAATATGAATATGTATTTTGTTTTCATCTGAGTCAACGAGTTCTATTTTATATCATTAGTTATAAGTATTGTGTGTAAAACTTATTTGTAATGATGGGAGAAGCGGCAGCCACAGTTGGGGGTCAGTGGGTGCGCCATGCGGGAGGTGGGCCTAACTCACTAGCACTCCCCCCCCCCCTCCCCCCTCCCCTCAGTGCTAGGAAAGCCTTTGTCTATCCCAGAGGAGAGAGAGAAATTACGTAATGATTGTCAGTGGGCGGTCCTTAGTAGTTCACGTTGGGCTCACTAGAGGGCCGAGTATAAAAAGGGAAGTCTAGCCATTTTTGATCAGAACTCATTAGGCAGAGCGACTTCTCATTTCCCTTGCTAACTATATATATTCTTCTGACTGATGTGAACTTTCTCTACTACCTTACATTCTTATCTCCTCTTTTCCCTACCCTTTTTAACTTCCATGGTCCCGTTGGTGCAGAGCTAGTCAGCCAACGTATTATCGCTTGAGTTCTCATGAGATACATGCCTATTAGATAGCCTATTTTGGAAGGGTTAACTTAGAATAGGATTGATTTATGTTTGTTGCACTTGTCTATGCATTTCCCTGTGTGTTATTATTATTATTCCTGGTTTCTGCTAGTCTAGGTAATGCTAGACTGGGGTAAGGCTTTTCTGTGTTACGAGTTGTTGTTTGATGCAGTGGTTAAGCGATAAACCTGCATACTCGTTTCGGTTCAGTGAAGCCTAGGTTGTCTTCGCGGCTGACTGTGTTGAGTTAATAATTTACAGTGCGTGAGGGCAAGAGCCTAACCACCCTGTATTTTATTAACAGCTTGTTTTTACTTTGTCAAGGAGCCGGGAGAAAACCAGATACAAGGGATCTGGATTTCTCAAAGTGCACTTGTTAGTGTTAACGTAATACTTTAAACAGTTGTGAGGACTTCGCTAGGCTACGAGCCGTTTTTGCTCAGTCACTGCTACCTTTTGCCCACAGTACCCCAGCTAGACTTTACTCGATTAGTAGATACAGAATAGTATTGAAGCTTTCCTTATGTATGATATTGTTTATGCACTATTGATTTCATGTGTTGCAAGCTTGGCTACTTTAGTGATTAGTGGCCCACGAGCACAATCCGAGTAGGCTATTGCCGTTGCATTTGCGGAGTACTTCTTTTTAATGTTTGCCATTTACTATTGCATATTCTTTTAATTATTCTTATGCCAATTTAAACCTGTAATAGTATTTAATTGCCAGTGTTTTTCTTATTGAATTACTGTTCAAAATCCGATACGTACTTCTTACGAGCATCCGAGAAGCATCTAACTTTTTTCAGAAGATTCCTTGCTCGATGCTTAAGGACTATTAATTAACGTAACGTAATAGTGCCGATCCGAAGTAGAGGGTGGAGGACTTCTTAAGTTCTTAGTCAAGGGTGGATTACTTCGGCTTCGGCCAACACTATTCTTTGGTGTTGTTGTTTCTTACTTCTTTGTTTGATTGTTGACCAGACTAGAGAATTCCTGTCTCTTTATTAGTCTGTTGTTGAACACTAGTACCGAGTTCTTGTATACCCCGTTATAGCAGATTGAACTCTGGAGGGTATTGGTGTTTTTTGTTCGGCTGGCAGTACTCAGGGGTTGGGATCGTGTGTTTCCGTTGTGGCAGCGAGCCGTATTAGAGTCCTGATTGAGAGCCCTTGTGTACCCGAGTGCCAGGTCGTAACAAATGGCGACCTTGCTTAGGATTTTGTGAACAGTATAAATTTTTGCAGAGTTGTACAACATTTGTTTGTTTGTATTTTAGCGTGCATATTGAAGAATATTTGTTTTTGTATGGCAATTAGTAAAGCATTTAAGAGACTCCAGTTAATTTAGTAATTAGTGCTTGCATAGGAAGTTAAACACTTTTGTCTCGAGAATTTTTTTGTGGACTTCAGTATGTCGTGCATTAGCACTGACGATGAGCGAGAGATGCCATTTGAAGGTGTGCCGTTAGTAACCAGTGAGGAGGATGCTAGAGTTTTTGTGAGTAAGCGGTACCACGTGACGGAGGAGAGGCTGACTGGGGTGGATGTTTGTGGCTTGCACCTGATAGCCAAGGTTTTGGGAATTTCCAATGTAGTAGGGATGTCCAAGGGGGAGCTGATTTCCTGGGTGTTGCGTGGGCGACATGGGGTTTCGGAGGAGAGGGCGTTTGGGGGGGTTCCTCCCCAGATCCCCTCTCACTCGACTCCCACAGTGCCGTCCACTCAGTTACCGGAGGTTAGCACTCTCCCACAGAGGGATGAGAATTGGCAGATTGGAGTGCCCTCGGGTGGTGCACATGGTGGTTCCCCAGTTTTTGCCCCCCCTCCTTCAGTAGTGGCAGCTCCCTCTTCCTGTCTGTCTCCAGATATGGTATTTAGACTTGAGCTTGCTAAGATTGAGGCTAGGAAGCAGGAGGATGAGACCAGGAGGCATGAAAATGAGACCAGGAGGCAGGAGGATGAGACGAGGAGGCATGAGATTGAGGTTAGGAGGCATGAGGCTGAGCTTAAGTACGACTCGGAGAAATATTGTGCTAAATTAGATTTAGATAAGTCTCGTGCAGAGTCGACAGGGACTTGGATGGGCCGTGAGGGCCAAGTAAGAGAACAGTCCTTGGCCCAATTAGTCAAATTGGTGCCGGTATTTAGTGAAACTGAAGTCACAGAATTTTTTAATCGTTTTGAGAAGAAATGTAGGGAGCATAATTGGCCTGAAGAGAAGTGGGCAGCTCTAGTCTCCTCAAGACTTACGGGTAAGGGTCTGAAGGCTTATGATGCACTGCCTTTAGAGTCTTGCATTGACTACCCAGAATTGAAGAGAGCTGTCCTACGGGCATACGAGTTGCAACCGGAAACATATCGATTGAAGTTTCGGGGTGTTACAAAGACTAGGGAGGTGACCTTTCTTGAACATGCCCGGGACTTAAAAGATGCACTTAAAAACTGGACACGTTCTGAGAAAGCTGAGACGGCCGAACAGTTGACTGAGCTGTTTCTGTTCGAGCAGTTTTATAAGTGTACTGGTGCAGAAATGACTTTAACTATTAAAGAAAAGAACCCAAAAACTCTACAGGAGGCAGCTGAGATGGCTGACCTCCGGCTATCACTAATTCGTGGGTGCGGGTCTGCCCAGCGTAGTGAGGCAGGTAACAAGGGGCGTGACGCCCCACCCCCCCGAGTTAGTGATATACCTTATGCAAACAAGTACAAGAGCCATGATACCAAGACTGACCACAAGACTAGCACCGTCCCATTTAAGAAGGGGCCGGGCCCTTCCCAGTACCAAGGGAAGCCCAAAGGGGAGGTGGAGTGTTATCATTGTCATAAAAAGGGGCACTTTGCAAGAGTCTGTCCTAGCAAACCACCTACAGCAGCTGTGTCTTTGGCCTGCAACATTGGTGTGTCTCCGAAGCCATCTGAGTTTGCCTGGGGCAGTTCGTCAGAGGCTGAGGCACAGCCAATGCAGAAGCACCTGGGAGGCTCGAACCCTGCTCAGGATTTTTTTGCGACCATAGAGGGCGGGGTTGCGTGATGTGGGCGGGGCGCAAGCATGGAGTAGAGGTCTTGCGTGATACAGGTGCTTCCCAGACTCTGATGAAAAACTTGACTGGCTACCCTATAAACGCGGCTCGGGTGGTAGTGGTGCAGGGTATTAATGCAACTCGGTCATACCGCTGGTGCGGTTGGAGTTGGAGGTGGATGGTGTGGCACGTGAATTGGATGTCGGGATTGTGGAGAAACTGCCAGTGGAGGGCGTCGACCTTCTTCTCGGCAACGACTTTGCAATGCCCGCTTCCGAGGTTCTACCCTTAGTCGTTGCCGAGAGGCCGGCCGACGTGAGTAGGGAAGAGCAAGAGTGGGTCGAGCGGTGCCAGACACAACCCATGGCGTGTGTTGTCACCCGAGCTCGGGCAGCTAAAGTGTCACAGCCTAGTCCTCCGCCTTCAGACCAGCGGAGGAACGATCAACAGGAGGAGGCTAAAGCTGGAGTTGGTTTTAAGAGTTTTGACTCGGCGGCTCTCCTGGGTGATTCAGTATTAGCACCATTACTTAATTCTGGAGTAGCCCCTGGGCCTGTCATCGAGAGTGACGAGGCTGGGCATGACGAGTCTCCACGACAGCAACGTTATGTACATCGAGAGAGACAGAGGGAGCAGCCCAGTATGGGGGAAGGTCATGCATTGCTCCGGGAGCAGTTAGATCGCTTGGCACCCTCAGATATACGTCCGTTGCAACTAGAGGACCCTGAGCTCCAAACGTGTGCTAATGGAGCTGTAGAGCTCGACGAGGACGGCGATGCACAGCCAGGAGATTTTTTTTTATTTAGAAGGCATCCTTTATAGGCGTTTTCAAGACCCTAAACGTAGTTGGCAAAAGGGGTCCGGAGTAGTGGACCAGTTGGTGGTGCCACGGGAGTGCAGGGATAGCCTACTGAGGTTGGCGCATGACACACCACTGGCAGGACATCTAGGGGTGAGAAAAACGGTGGCGGCTTTGGGGAAATTGTTTTGGTGGCCGGGGATGAAGTCTCATGTGCAGTCATGGATAAACTCCTGTGATATTTGTCAACGTGTCGGGAAACCGAACCAAGTTATTCCTAAGGCTCCGTTACACCCTATTCCTGTGATTGGGCCACCCTTTAGTAAAATTATTGTTGACATGGTTGGTCCACTCCCTCCCACTAAGGCGGGAAATAAATTTTTGTTAACCATAATGGATGCCACTAGATACCCCGATGCATACCCTATGAAAAATGGAATGGCTAAGACGGTAGTCAGTAACTTGTTGTGGTACTTCTCAAGGTACGGGTACCCGGAGGAGATTCAGTCTGATCAGGGATCTAATTTCACCTCCAACATGTTCAAGCAAACAATGCAACAGCATGGGATACGAGCAGTAGTATCGTCAGCGTATCACCCTGAGAGTCAAGGGGTGCTTGAGCGGTGGCATGCTACACTTAAAAGCATGCTCAGGTGTTATTGTGCTGACAACGGTATGGATTGGGATCTTGGATTGCCTTATGTGCTGTTTGCTGCTCGGGAGGTACCTGGTGAGAGCCTGGGATTTAGTCCAAACGAGCTGATTTTTGGACACCGTGTCAGGGGCCCCCTTAACATGCTGAAAGAAATTTGGGAGGGGACTGTGCAGCCTTGTCCATTATTAAAGTATGTGCTTGAAAGCCGTGAGCGCATGCTTAAGAGTCTGGAGATGGCAGGTAGAAATTTGACAGAATCACAAGCTTTGATGAAGGACAGGTATGATCGCAAAGTGAGGCTCCGGAAGTTCACTGTAGGACAAGAGGTATTAATTTTGTTGCCTTTGGTTGGTAACCCCCTCTCTGCGAAGTACACTGGACCTTATAAAATTGTAGAAAAAATTTCAGACTTAGATTACCTTGTTGCCACTCCAGACAGGAGGAAAAAGAACCAGTTATGTCACGTGAACCTTATTAAAGAGTATGTGAGGCGCCCCTCTGAGCCTCTCACTGTCCCTGTGTTGGCTTGTTGCGGCCGTGGTGGAGAAGGAGAGGGGGACAGTCAAGCTTCAGAGGAGGATAGCTGGGATCAACATGTTTCAGCGGATCAGTGGGCGGGGAACTCGAGCCTAAGGGCTGACGAGGCTATAGCTCATTTGCCTGAGCCGCAGTTTGATGCTATCCGTCAGTTGTTCGGTTCATACCCCACTGTATTTGCTGAACACCCAGGCCTCACTACTCAGGCTATGCATGATGTTGACGTGGGGGACCATCTACCCTTTAAGTCAATCCCGTACCGTGTGCCCCCCATAAAACTACCAGCTCTGAGGGATGAGTTGGAGTATATGCTCGGTAGAGGGTTGATAGAGAAAGGCACAGTTAAGTGGACTTCCCCTGTAACACTGCAGCCTAAGCCAGATGGCAAGGTACGCTTTTGTATTGATTTCCGTAGGTTAAACGGTTTGACTCCAACTAACCCATATCCTCTTCCTCGGGTTGATGATAGTGTTGACAAAATTGGTAATGCTCGTTTTTTGTCTAAAGTAGATTTAGTAAAAGGTTACTGGCAAGTACCTTTGTCCGAGCGTGCTAAAGAGGTATGTGGTTTTGTTGTGGACGGGAGTACCTACCGGTGCAATGTTATGCCTTACGGGCTTAAGAATGCACCAGCAACGTTTCAGAACCTGATGAATGAAATTGTAAAGGACATTCCAAATTGCACCGTATATTTGGACGATGTAATCATTTATGATGACGACTTTGAGAGCCATTGTGAGCACCTTGAGACCTTGTTCCGGAAACTTAGTGAAGCAGGTCTGGTAGTAAATTTGGCAAAGTGTGACTTCGTAAAAGCCACTGTGCAGTACCTTGGGTTTGTAGTGGGAAGGGGACAGGTGTGCCCTCCTCAGAACAAGGTACAGGCTATCAATAAATTTCCGCACCCAACAACCAAGAAGCAGATTATGAGATTCTTGGGTATGATAGGCTACTACAGACGCTTCATAAAAGGTTACTCAACGGTGTTGGCACCTCTCACAGATTTGTTATCTAAAGACAAAAAGTTTTTGTGGGCACCTGAGTGTGAAAAGGCTTTCACTTTGGTGAAACATTTGCTATGTACTCACCCGATACTCAGGGCCCCAGACTTTAACAGGCCTTTTCAGCTGGCAACAGATGCTAGTGGTGTAGGGGCTGGTGCCGTCTTGCTACAGACAGACAATGAAGGTGTGGAACACCCAGTAAGTTTCTTTTCTAAGAAGTTCAATGCTGCACAAAAGAACTATTCTACAATAGAAAAGGAATTACTGGCGATTGTGCTGTCGCTCAGGCACTTCGAGGTGTATGTTCCAGCCTATGGCCCAGTCGTGGTTATCTACACTGATCATCACCCTTTGAGATTCCTGAATCAATTTCACAATCACAATATGAGACTGACCAGGTGGTCTTTGATGTTGCAGGAGTATAACCTGGACATCCGTCATATTGCTGGATGTGACAATGTGATCGCGGATTGTTTATCAAGGGTGGATGATCAGTCGTAGGCTATCACAGGTGTGTGGGTTTGAGTGGAGGAAAATAGGCTGCCCTTATAGTGCAGCCGGGAAAAACATATTAAAATATAAAAATCATATAAAAAACTCTTTCTTTTGATATAGGTAATCGTATAAGTTTGTCATAGCCTATAGAGTTTGAGTAGTCCACAAACTATCAAACGGCTGAGCTGCTGTAAGCTCGCTCTGGGAGCATGATATTGTGTCTTTTTGCTATTGTTGGGAGGAGTTATAAAATGTGAATTTTTGGTTAATAATAAGATGCGTTTTGGTGATAAACTCAGCTTTGTTTTAGTGCCATGCGGTCGCTGGGTCGCTGGGTGTGAGGGGCTTGATGGGGTTCTGTGTTTGTCAGATTTTAGCTCAGGGTTGAGCAAGTAAAATCTTGGGAGGTGTGACGCATGTCCAGTGTGAGCATGCTGTACAGAACGCCTAGTCATGCCCCACTCTCGCTAGGATCGTCAGGGCAGGAACTTTGGCTGTAGTCTATGTAGAGTTTCCTAACTTAGTTCATGTGAGCCGTTGTACTATAAGTAATATGAATATGTATTTTGTTTTCATCTGAGTCAACGAGTTCTATTTTATATCATTAGTTATAAGTATTGTGTGTAAAACTTATTTGTAATGATGGGAGAAGCGGCAGCCACAGTTGGGGGTCAGTGGGTGCGCCATGCGGGAGGTGGGCCTAACTCACTAGCACTCCCCCCCCCCTCCCCCCTCCCCTCAGTGCTAGGAAAGCCTTTGTCTATCCCAGAGGAGAGAGAGAAATTACGTAATGATTGTCAGTGGGCGGTCCTTAGTAGTTCACGTTGGGCTCACTAGAGGGCCGAGTATAAAAAGGGAAGTCTAGCCATTTTTTGATCAGAACTCATTAGGCAGAGCGACTTCTCATTTCCCTTGCTAACTATATATTCTTCTGACTGATGTGAACTTTCTCTACTACCTTACATTCTTATCTCCTCTTTTCCCTACCCTTTTTAACTTCCATGGTCCCGTTGGTGCAGAGCTAGTCAGCCAACGTATTATCGCTTGAGTTCTCATGAGATACATGCCTATTAGATAGCCTATTTTGGAAGGGTTAACTTAGAATAGGATTGATTTATGTTTGTTGCACTTGTCTATGCATTTCCCTGTGTGTTATTATTATTATTCCTGGTTTCTGCTAGTCTAGGTAATGCTAGACTGGGGTAAGGCTTTTCTGTGTTACGAGTTGTTGTTTGATGCAGTGGTTAAGCGATAAACCTGCATACTCGTTTCGGTTCAGTGAAGCCTAGGTTGTCTTCGCGGCTGACTGTGTTGAGTTAATAATTTACAGTGCGTGAGGGCAAGAGCCTAACCACCCTGTATTTTATTAACAGCTTGTTTTTACTTTGTCAAGGAGCCGGGAGAAAACCAGATACAAGGGATCTGGATTTCTCAAAGTGCACTTGTTAGTGTTAACGTAATACTTTAAACAGTTGTGAGGACTTCGCTAGGCTACGAGCCGTTTTTGCTCAGTCACTGCTACCTTTTGCCCACAGTACCCCAGCTAGACTTTACTCGATTAGTAGATACAGAATAGTATTGAAGCTTTCCTTATGTATGATATTGTTTATGCACTATTGATTTCATGTGTTGCAAGCTTGGCTACTTTAGTGATTAGTGGCCCACGAGCACAATCCGAGTAGGCTATTGCCGTTGCATTTGCGGAGTACTTCTTTTTAATGTTTGCCATTTACTATTGCATATTCTTTTAATTATTCTTATGCCAATTTAAACCTGTAATAGTATTTAATTGCCAGTGTTTTTCTTATTGAATTACTGTTCAAAATCCGATACGTACTTCTTACGAGCATCCGAGAAGCATCTAACTTTTTTCAGAAGATTCCTTGCTCGATGCTTAAGGACTATTAATTAACGTAACGTAATAGTGCCGATCCGAAGTAGAGGGTGGAGGACTTCTTAAGTTCTTAGTCAAGGGTGGATTACTTCGGCTTCGGCCAACACTATTCTTTGGTGTTGTTGTTTCTTACTTCTTTGTTTGATTGTTGACCAGACTAGAGAATTCCTGTCTCTTTATTAGTCTGTTGTTGAACACTAGTACCGAGTTCTTGTATACCCCGTTATAGCAGATTGAACTCTGGAGGGTATTGGTGTTTTTTGTTCGGCTGGCAGTACTCAGGGGTTGGGATCGTGTGTTTCCGTTGTGGCAGCGAGCCGTATTAGAGTCCTGATTGAGAGCCCTTGTGTACCCGAGTGCCAGGTCGTAACAATGTACACACGAAGTTACCAAGATCAGTGTAATCGTTATCTGCAAGTGTTAGTAATTACGACCACGATACAAAACATACACACACACACACACACACACATAAAGATGTACACACAAAGTTACCAAGATCAGTGTAATCGTTATCTGCAAGTGTTAGTAATTACGACCACGGTACACAACATACACACACACACACAGACACACACACACACACACACACAAACACACACACACACACAGACATAAGGATGTACACACAAAGTTACCAAGATCAGTGTAATCGTTATCTGCAAGTGTTAGCCAGGAGGGACTAGCCCAAACACCCCAGGAGTTCCCCTCCGCACATGTGCCCTCACTGGAAGGTAACTAATAGCTGGAAGATTTTGGGCAATTTGATATTGAAGCAAAACCCTAACCACACTGGTTGTAAAGCCTTGTTCTCAATCTTATTTAACATCTTGGCTCATCAAAGGAATTTGTTATTAGATCTCACTGGAGGCCACCTAATGTCTGTTCCTCTGCCTTGATCATGGAGTTGCTATTAATAAAAAATGCTGACTTGTCAACTGCTCTATTAGTAGCAAACCACCCAAGTCTTATTAAAAGTTCACGCACTGGCTGGACTCTTGTAAGACAAGGGCTCTGCGAGAGATACCGTAGCAACTCTGCATAGCAGCACTCTGCAATAGACTCCATCCGATACGGAAGTCCAGGCACTGGTTCTGGGATACGATATCGGAAAAGGCCCAAAATTACCTCATCAACCTAGTCACTGACAGACTCTTATAACGGTCAAAACAGTTCAGAGACGTTGCGTCACAAACAACCATCTTACGTTAGTTCGATGACATGTTGCAGATGTACTGGCATATTGCACATGACATACAAGGCCCAATAGCCTAGAGTACTGTAAGGTCTGCATCAAAACTCTTGTAATGGTCAGAGTAGTTAGTGAGTTATCTCCTATGTTAGCTCGATAATACTGTACAGATGCACTGGCATATTGTACGTATTATTCAAGACCCAACACCCAAGAGTTCAAGTCCCCATCCACTGTACCCAGCCACGTTAGCACCACCACCATGGCCCAGATTCTCCCCAGAAGACTACAGAGTGTTAATTAATATAATATACTGTGACACCCCTTTAACCCCTTTAAAAGTACTAGTGATACACTTTATAGATAAAAAGAAGTACTAGATTAAATCATTATGTAATATTTGTATACTTATTGAAAATCATAAGAAGTACTAGTGATAACCATTTGTTAATGAAAGTACTTAATGTTGAAGCAGAGCTATAATACCAGGGAAATAATAAAAGTACTAGTGATGCGGCATACATGTATATACAAGGAAGTACTTGAGTGAATTATTTAATATTGTTATTATGCTATTTGAAGCGCATTTGAAGTACTAGTGATGCTCACTTATTTTAGGGAAGTACTTAGTTTAAAGTTATAATTATTCATACAAAGCAAAGTATTAAAATTACTAGTGATAACCAGGTATAAGGAAAGTACTTAAGATATATACCTGTACCGCGTGATATAAAAAGTACAAGTGTCATACCTTGATTGAAGGGAGTACTAAACTATTATATACAAGCCAAGTCTTAAGAATGATCGAATATTGTGGAACATCGTTCGTGTGTCTTATATATATATATATATTTATGTGCCATTTTATATCATTTAAAAACGATATCTATGTGTAGTGAATACAATATATGAATGTACGTTTTGTTATAATTATCCTCTATTACCTTCTGTGCACGTGTAACACGTGCACAGAAAAGCCTACATAATTTATCCAATCAATCCCAGTAAAATCTGGTATATATATATATATATATATATATATATATATATATATATATATCTAACGGGGCGAACATCTTAAAATGTCAAAACGAGAGAGAGAGAGAGGGAAAGCAAGAGAGAGAGAGATAGGGACTTTATCTCCCTTAATTAAGTTGTTTATGTATTTTTGGTGCTCTCCCTCAGTCTGTCCATTCGCTTGTCTCTCTCACAGCCAAACTTTACCTCTTACCTGTGAATAGTTAATAATATATACCCGGGCCCAGAAGTTGCACTGTTATAATAGCTAGATAAAAAAACAAAAAACAAAATGCTAGATCCGTTCTCAAAAGTTGCTAGATCCGTTCTCAAAAGTCGCTATATTCGTTCTCAAAAGTCGCTAGATTAATTCTCAAAAGTTGCTAGATATATTCTCAAAAGTCGCTAGATAGGCCGATAGATATTAACCTTTCAAAATATTGATGCATTTTGACAGCTTATTCTGGCTATCATTAAACGATTTTATTCAATTTAGGAGGAATCTCTGAGAGTTAAAAGGATAATCACTGCCTCATTCAACCCGCCGACTTTCATAAACCATTCAACCTGCCGACTTGCATAAACCATTCAACCCGCCGACTTTCATAAACCATTCAACCCGCCGACTTTCATAAACCATTCAACCCGCCGACTTTCATAAACCATTCAACCCGCCGACTTTCATAAACCATTCAACCCGCCGACTTTCATAAACCATTCAACCCGCCGACTTTCATAAACCATTCAACCCGCCGACTTTCATAAACCATTCAACCCGCCAACTTTCATAAACCATTCAACCCGCCGACTTTCATAAACCATTCAACCCCCCGACTTTCATAAACCATTCATCCCGCCGACTTTCATAAACCATTCAACCCGCCGACTTTCATAAACCATTCATCCCGCTGACTTTCATAAACCATTCAACCCGCCGACTTTCATAAACCATTCATCCCGCCGACTTTCATAAACCATTCAACCCGCTGACTTTCATAAACCATTCATTCCGCTGACTTTCATAAACCATTCAACCCGCCGACTTTCATAAACCATTCATCCCGCCGACTTTCATAAACCATTCAACCCGCCGACTTTCATAAACCATTAATCCCGCCGACTTTCATAAACCATTCAACCCGCCGACTTTCATAAACCATTCATCCCGCCGACTTTCATAAACCATTCCCCGCCGACTTTCATAAACCATTCAACCCGCCGACTTTCATAAACCATTCATCCCGCCGACTTTCATAAACCATTCAACCCGCCGACTTTCATAAACCATTCATCCCGCCGACTTTCATAAACCATTCAACCCGCCGACTTTCATAAACCATTCAACCCGCCGACTTTCATAAACCATTCAACCCGCCGACTTTCATAAACCATTCAACCCGCCGACTTTCATAAACCATTCAACCCGCCGACTTTCATAAACCATTCAACCCGCCGACTTTCATAAACCATTCAACCCGCCGACTTTCATAAACCATTCAACCCGCCAACTTTCATAAACCATTCAACCCGCCGACTTTCATAAAACATTCCAACCGCCGACTTTCATAAACCATTCATCCCGCCGACTTTCATAAACCATTCAACCCGCCGACTTTCATAAACCATTCATCCCGCTGACTTTCATAAACCATTCAACCCGCCGACTTTCATAAACCATTCATCCCGCCGACTTTCATAAACCATTCAACCCGCTGACTTTCATAAACCATTCATTCCGCTGACTTTCATAAACCATTCAACCCGCCGACTTTCATAAACCATTCATCCCGCCGACTTTCATAAACCATTCAACCCGCCGACTTTCATAAACCATTAATCCCGCCGACTTTCATAAACCATTCAACCCGCCGACTTTCATAAACCATTCATCCCGCCGACTTTCATAAACCATTCAACCCGCCGACTTTCATAAACCATTCAACCCGCCGACTTTCATAAACCATTCATCCCGCCGACTTTCATAAACCATTCAACCCGCCGACTTTCATAAACCATTCATCCCGCCGACTTTCATAAACCATTCAACCCGCCGACTTTCATAAACCATTCAACCCGCCGACTTTCATAAACCATTCAACCCGCCGACTTTCATAAACCATTCAACCCGCCGACTTTCATAAACCATTCAACCCGCCGACTTTCATAAACCCTTCATAATCTGAATAAAGTCGTCTAATAATAGCAGCCGGAACACGGTTAAGAATTGCGTCAGCATCTCTTTTAAGGGTTAAATGTATGCCGAAAATCAATAGAATAATGTCACATCTCTCAAATATTGCTAAAACTCATGTTTCTAACTTGCTAGATGTAAAAATGTGCTGCTACATCGAAATAAATACCCGAAGATCTAGCATGAAAGTAGTTAACTTGGCTTAAATTATTGCCGAATATCACTAGAATAATGCCACAATTAATCTCTCAAATAACTCTAGAATGCATGTCGCTAGGTGTAAACATTCGCCGCTAGATATAAATATATACCTCTAGATCTAGCGGGAAAGTAGGTAACTTGGCAACACTTGCCCAGAACTGTCCAGTACGTGTCTCAGCTTGGCTATCATGACCAAACATTGGCGCTCCACTTGTGTGATGGGGAGAGTGTTACGGGAATGTAGAGATTTACCTTTTGATCATATATTTGGCTAAATTACATAACTGTTTCCAGTATCATACAACCCAAACACCCCAAAGCTAAATATGTACATTTTTCGGTACAAAAATGTCCAAGCCGATGACTGTGTCTCCCGAAGTGCAGGCTTGCTATCGCTCGCCAGAAGGAAAATATACACCTGCACGGTTGTAATATACACCTGCACGGTTGTAATATACACCTGCACGGTTGTAATATACACCTGCACGGTTGTAATATACACCTGCACGGTTGTAATATACACCTGCACGGTTGTAATATACACCTGCACGGTTGTAATATACACCTGCACGGTTGTAATATACACCTGCACGGTTGTAATATATACCTGCACGGTTGTAATATACACCTGCACGGTTGTAATATATACCTGCACGGTTGTAATATACACCTGCACGGTTGTAATATACACCTGCACGGTTGTAATATACACCTGCACGGTTGTAATATACACCTGCACGGTTGTAATATACACCTGCACGGTTGTAATATACACCTGCACGGTTGTAATATACACCTGCACGGTTGTAATATACACCTGCACGGTTGTAATAGACCTGCACGGTTGTAATATACACCTGCACGGTTGTAATATACACCTGCACGGTTGTAATATACACCTGCACGGTTGTAATATACACCTGCACGGTTGTAATATACACCTGCACGGTTGTAATATACACCTGCACGGTTGTAATATACACCTGCACGGTTGTAATATACACCTGCACGGTTGTAATATACACCTGCACGGTTGTAATATACACCTGCACGGTTGTAATATACACCTGCACGGTTGTAATATACACCTGCACGGTTGTAATATACACCTGCACGGTTGTAATATACACCTGCACGGTTGTAATATACACCTGCACGGTTGTAATATACACCTGCACGGTTGTAATATACACCTGCACGGTTGTAATATACACCTGCACGGTTGTAATATACACCTGCACGGTTGTAATATACACCTGCACGGTTTTAACATTGTCAAACTAATAGGGCGGATGTCGTTAATTATCAAAACTAATGGGGCTAAACATGAGGGAGAAGGGGAACAGGGCAACAAATAAAGAAATATGTTGCATCATTTTCACGTCTGTGCAAAGTTCAGCGTAAATATTTGTATATTTATAATATCTTATTCTATTTATTGTACTTCATGTTACTTTTTCATTTATTTGTATTTATTCAGCGTTATTAATTTAACATTTTAAAACTAACGGGGCTATACATGAGGGAGAAGGGAAAGAGGGGAAAACGTGAAGGAATTGTTCGTCACCCTGTTCGACAACTTGTAGCGTCAATTGCGAGTTTGTGCAAGTTCAACGATGTTCAGTTCTAATTCCAACTTTTGAGCAAAACTGGCTTAAACCTTGTAATTTGTACCACCACTCACTGGCTCAACCTTAATGCCTACCTACCTACCTACCTACCTACCTACCTACGTATAACCACCTCCCTCCCTACCTACATACCTATACCTACCTCCCTCCCTACCTACCTACCTCCCTACCTACCTACCTACTTACCTACCTACCTACCTCCCTACCTACCTACTTACCTCCCTACCTCCATCCCTGTCTACCTACCTACCTACCAACCTACATACCTACCTACCAACCTACCTACCTACCAACCTACTGACCTACCTACCTACCTACCGAGCTACCTACCTACTTCCCTACCTACCTTCCTCCCCGCTTACCTACCTACCTCCCTGCCTACCTACCTACCGCCCTGCCTACCTTCCTCCCCGCTTACCTACCTACCTCCCTACCTCCCTGTCTACCTCCCTCCCTACCTACTTACCTACCTACCTACCTACCAAACCTCCCTCCCTACCTACCTCCCTCCCTACCTACCTCCCTTCCTACCTACCTACCTCCCTACCTCCATCCCTGTCTACCTACCTACCTAACAACCTACATACCTACCTACCAATCTACTGACCTACCTACCTACCTACCTACCTATCAACCTACCGAGCTACCTACCTACTTCCCTACCTACCTACCTCCATACCTACCTACCTCCCTGCCTAACTACATTCCTCCATACCTACCTACCTCCCTGCTTACCTACTTACCTCCCTACCTCCCTGTCTACCTACCAACTACATACCTACCTACCAACCTACCTCCCTGCCTACCTACCTACCTACCAACCTACTGACCTACCTACCTATCAACCTACCGACCTATCTACCTACTTACCTAACTACCTACCTACCTACCTACCAACCTACCTACCTACTTACCTCCCTGTCTACCTACCAACCTACCTAACTACCTACCTACCTATAGTCTATTGGCTGTAAGTAGGCGAGAAATCATGAGTTCTAACCTCTGTAAGAGTCAGCCAAGGAATACATGTGGACATTTACAGCCAATTTGCTTTAGCCCTTTTTGAGTTACAGTGGATAGAAGTCATGAATTCTCGCCTACTTACAGCTAATAAACGGCCACCCCATAACAAAAAAACTGTGGTAAATGCCAGATTGTATACATACATACAATACCTACCTACCTACCCAAACACACACCCACCCACCCACCCACCCACCTACCCAAACAAACAAGCTCCCACCCACCCAAACACCCACCTACCTACCTAATTACCTACCTACCTACCTCTTTTTATATCTTTCTTTCTTTCTTTCTTTCTCTGCTTGCCCCTCTTTCTCTCTCTCTCTCTCTCTCTCTCTCTCTCTCTCTTCTTCTTCTTTGTAATGCCTTCCACTTTTCCTTACTATTGGTTTTGCTAACTCTAACTCTCTCTCTCGTTGGTAGTGGGTGGGGAGAGAGCCTTCTACTTTGCTATCCGTACCTTCCACTTTGTAGAAAATTCTATGTTAGTATCAAGTCCGGACTACCTAGTAGGGATCGCAAGGTCTGTGCAGTTTGTGTATCTATATAACTATATGTAACACTCACTCTCTCTCTCTCTTGAACTTGCCCTGGTATCGTGTTACCTGGCCTTCCCCTTGTACCAGCCACTAATGATACACCTCCGCCTCTCTCTCTCTATCTTTTTCTCTCTGTTAATTTTTTTTTTTTTTTTCAAGACCTCCCTATAGGTATTGTGAAAAACTTGTTACCCTCCGGTAAATTGTGTGGGTGAATGAGTAAAATGAGAAAAGTAAATTAAATAATATTTTCAAATTACATGTTGCTATAGCCTCAAACGTGTGAGCAACTGTGGCCTTCAACCATCCGACACATCTCCTTATATTTGTGTACATCAAACAAAATGTAAAATACAAATAATTTTAACACCCTACCGTGGAAAGACTAGGGATATACCACTCCTCCTCGGGCCTCACACAGTGGCATGGTCCAGTCGTACTTAGCTCATGACACTGGTGGCATTGCCCTGGAGGATAGCCATCCCTAGTCTTTGCTTGAGCCAGAGGGTTTCCCAGGGTTCTCCTGTAACTTCTCTGATTTTGTGGCCTATTTCATTCACCACATTGAGGGTGGTAGGGCCGAAGACTTCTGATTTTTCGAACGCCAGAGGCTCGAAGTGATGACTTCTGGAGAGGACTTTATATTTTTTTTCGCTTTCTACTTTCTGCTATCTGGGCGGCTTCACCTGCTTCGTTGACGCTTCTGGTGATTGTGGTTATTGCAAAAATGTCAACACATGTGGCATCCAACACGAGGCACTGGCCATTCTTGTTAGGGAAGGTGGGCATCCCATCTGGTTGTTTGTTGTCAACTCTGGTATGTCCAGGAGGTTCAAACATTGATGCACGGTTAGCACTATGCAGGGCCCGTTTTATGACATGATTTAGTGCTGAGTGTCTTGGCAGGCGGCCTGCGCTGTGACTACATGATAGTGTATGGTGACCTTGAGCATCCATGAATGCACCACACTTGCAAGTGTATGGGTGACAAACTGACGCACAAACTTTGAGCACGATGGCGACCCGGAGCGCTTCAGCAAGCAAGTGAGTTCCAAGAGGTGAAATGGAGATGGCATGTAACCACAAGCCACTCTCCAAACGGGCGGCTGCCTGGAGGCATGATTTAGCAACCTAGTCTGCATTGGTTAGGAGAATTTCTTATATTTTCTTCGCCTAGATGGTATCCCACACTTCCTGTTTGCTCCTGGAGGTACCCTGAGGCTCCTTGCCTGCTCCTGTACTTTCCTTCCAAGTGTTAATCGCTTCTGCTAAGGCCTCATGAAGTGTTATTCCGGGTTGAGAAGAAAGGATGGACACTATGACGTCGTTGGTTGCAATAAGGGAAAAGATAAAGGCAGGGAGGCAATATCCCTGGGTCTCTGTATCCCCAGTCCCCCGAGGCGGAAAGTGAGAGTGGCTTGTGCCCCGGTCTGATCTTGAAAGTCCACATTGGTGATACTGGTCACTGCTTCTTAGGTTATGTTGTCTAATTCTTGGAGGCCGCCAGTGTTTGTGTAAGTCATCGATGTGCGCAAAAGGTACTGGAGCTTTGGTATGGAGAAGCAGTTCTTGAGAAGGGCCACAGCTGAGTGGGCATCGATGTGTATCAAGCAGCTCACAAGACTTTGAAGCAGAGGGAGAGAGCCCTCTGCTTTGCTATCCTTGCCTTCCACTTTGTAGCAAATTCTATTTTAGCATTAACTGTGAACTGCCTAGTAGGGACCGCAAGGTCTGTGCAGTCTGTGCATCTATGTAACTCAATGTAACTCTTGTACTGCCCATTAATGACACACCTCAGTCCCGCTGCCGCTCGCCCCCTTATTGCCTGTTCTAATTCTCCAGTCCTTTCCTTATTTTTCTTTCGCAAGTGAGAGAGAGAGAGAGAAGGAGGGAGAGAGAGAGAGAGAGAGAGAGCGAGAGAGAGAGAGAAGGAGAGAGAGAGAGAGAAAAAAAATTGTAGCCGCAATTATCAATCGACGGAAATATAATATATTCTTGATCAACCTCACAGTTTTGTTTTAATGAAGATATTATTCCGTAGATTGTCATTTCATTACACAATATTCCCTACCTAAGCATGTTAACCTACTCACTGCAGCCGAAGTACTTATTTGTTTTCTATGTATATAAAAGAGACAAAAGGGAGGTTGCTTGTAACAAGTGTCTCCCCCAAAGCCAAAAGAGTGACAGAGCCAAATTCAAGGGACATTTGGCTCAAAATGTCTGAACACACAAAGCTTAAAGCAGTCTACTTCATAGGATGAAAGAAAGATTGATTGAAGGAGAGAGTTTCAGAGTTCACTTATTGAGTAGAAGAAAGACTGAGAACATTTGTAAATACTGGTATGTTCAGGTGACGTACCCATATGTGTTGGTAGTACTGGTTGAGTTGGTTGCAGCATCCAGCCCCATTTGTTGCCAAGTGCTTCCAGGAGCTTCTGTGCTTGCCACCCACACTACCACACTCTTATCAGTTTGATCCATGTACTAGTTGAGGGAGGGTGTGTGTCCAAGCAATAGTTGTTTTAGAAACTGAAATATAACAAAATAGGGCTACTTCTACAATTATTTGTGATCGCTATACATCAGCTTCAAATGTGACGCTCATTTCATGTCATAAGCTTTTCCTCACACTGTCTAACAAACACAAAACTTGATAAACTAACAGATTATTTCATTAAGTTATCGCGAATATGAAATTCGAACAAGGAAGTAAGACAGGCTGTGATGATACGCTTGGTGAGTGGCCCCGACCGAACTTAAACAAAGCAATATCCACCAATATTCCGAAGGCTGTGAGGCTCAGAATGAATGAATGAAGAAATATATGGGGAGAAATCGACCCAATCCTTTCTTTGAAACTCGTTAGAATTTGATCTGGGCTATACGGATATGGCGATAGGGCGATGTATATTGAGCGGAAATAGCGGGAAAATGCCCAAGAGAGTGTATTCTTAGCTATGTAACTCACCGCAATATAAGGGTTAAAGCCGGTGTCAGAGGAGCGCCTTTTCCGGCACTTTTTGATGAGCAAGTTTCTTCTTGTATTATTTTGAGGCTCTTTCGCATTGGCAACGGACACTAGACTGATAATAAATATTGTTGCTTAGCTGAAGTATGATCAATCTTATATCGTAAAGCTGGCAGACTACAATTGCCTGTAAAAAATGGCGGAAAAAGCGCTCATGTGACACTCCCTTCATAACAGCAACCTTCTACCATAGACTTCAATGATCCTTTGATCTTATAATTTGTTAGCGCCAACCTAAGAGATATTATATTCCGGAACACTTTGTACCGATACCTTATATTTCTCTTTGCCTTTGTGCTTGATGGAAGAACAGTACACGAACAATGCAAGCACCCCCGTTAGCTTGGCGATCATTGGATGATTCATCTCATTCAGATGTCGATTTTTTCTAGGCGAGCGATAGTGAGTCTGTAATTTAGAAGAAATCGGCCTTCGGCCGGGACATTATTCTAACAAAAAATGTACAAATATATCTTGAAAGGGGTCTGGGTGGGTATTTTTTAGTAGGAATTCTAGGAAGACGTTAATATTACCTGTAGCCTAGGGAGAACCATAACATATATCGGCTTTGATCTTATAGCCAATGAGATATATTCCGTAAATCATTGTCACCTATAATTCACTTTGCCTTTGTGCTTGGTGGAGGAACAGTAGATGAACAATGCAAGCACTATTGACACTGATATTTGGATGGAACTTTCTCTTCAACAAATAGTATATATGGTTTTGTAGTTTAAGGAAGGATGAGCGACTTTGTTTGTTCATCTATATATCTTGTTTATATACGGTATATATTTTGTTTTTCTTCCTAGACCTCCATCAAGCTTAACAATACACCGCCAGACTCCTTTTCAAGATAATTTTTTATATTTTCGGTAGAAAAATGTCACGGCCGAAGACCGGTTCCTTCCAAAATAACAGGCTCGCTATCACTCGCCAGGAAAAAGTCGACACTTAAATGGCACGAAAGATCTTAATATTGACAAAGAGAATGGGGTGCAAGGTCTCAAAATCGCCAAACTAACGGAACCAACGTCTTAAATTGTCCAAACGAATATACTAAACATGAAGGAGAAGGGGTCCAGAAAAAGCGACCCATCTCCCCTTAAGTCTATACAAAGATATCCACAAATTCATTTCCAGAGACCTACTTCCATAATTGGCAATATAGGCATTACAATGTCATGTTATGTTTGGAATTATATATAGGACAATTATTAATTATACTCTTATATAGGTGAGCTCCACGAATGTTTACGAGTAACTTCCATAGTTAGAAATAGGTTATAAGCTCATGTGCACGATTTTATATGAGTGACTGTACCCTATAAATCACTCTGCCTTTGTGCTTAATGGAGGAACAGTACTCGAACAGCGCAAGCACTATTGTGTATATACAGTATTTGTAAGGATATATAAATATTCCACAATCATCACGACATCTACACATAAATAACATTCACTCTCCACACTGGCTGGAATTACCTATTCAATGAATAGTGAGATGTCTGTGATGGTCAGTCAGGCTTAAGGGAGATTTCCACTTGACCCCTTTCTCCTTCATGCTTAGCCCCATTAGTTTTGATATGTTAAGACGTTCGCCCTGTTAGTTTGGCAATTTTAATACACTTCGTCCAATTTCTGTCAATTAAAGACCTTTCATGCAATTTAGGTGTCAATTATTTCCTGGCGAGCGATAGCTAGCCTGTAATTTAAGAGGAAACGTCCTTCGACCGGGCCATTTTTCTACCAAAGAAGAATTACACATATATTTTGAAATAGGGTCAAGTGGGTATAATTTTAAGCTCGATGGAGGTCTACAGCAAACTAAAAACCAGCCCATTTATAACACACTCTCAACACTCGCTGGAATTACCTGGTCAATCAATAGTGATATATCTGTGGTGGTGAGTCAGGCTCGAGAGACCCGGCTAGTGTTTTGGCATGTCTTTATGTTTGCCTTACTGATGACTTATGGCCCAACCACTACAGTGCTACACCCTCTTATTTAGTTCTTGACCTACAAACAGAGCATTGCGAAATTCAAGAAGGATTGCAAAAGGAGGGCGGCCCATAATAATACATTATATATATATATATATATATACTATATTATAGTAGAGCGAACTGATCATAGCGGTGTTCTGAAATGCTTACGAAAGTTAACGATATACAGGAATCATTACAGAATGTTTCGCTCATTCCTGTGTTGGGTTACGAAGGAAAGCCTAGTCTCTACTATTCCATGGAACTTTTAAATCATAGGAACAATGGAACATCATATTACCGGTAGTAAAATTAACCACTTGCAAGTTTCGTGCTATAAAGAAGTTGCACCTGTAGACATCGATATTTAGCAGAATTAACAGCCATAATAAAATAGTTTACATATATAGTCTGTCAGTCAGTAGCCAGCCCTTAATGGTACATCACACAGTCAGGAGTGCGAGCTAGTGGGAGTCAAACAGGAGCCACTAGGAGTCGCTAGAATCACTAGGAGTCATCGATTTTCACCGCAAGCGAGTGGGAGCCTAACAGAAGTCACTAGGAGTCGCTAGAGTCACTAGGAGTCATCGACTTTCACCGCGAATAGTCCCGCGAGTCCGAATTGTCCCCTACTCCTAGTGACTCTAGCTCGCACTCCTGACTGTGTGATGTACCCTTTACTCCCACACGGGGTAGGGAGGACCAGCAAGAGACACGAGAAAGGAGAAAGAGGTGACATGAGAAGAACACATGTAACAGTTTGACCACAGAAAAACAAATACATACAATTTCATAAAACCAAATTCTAGAATCTCTTTATGAATCATAACTCACTCAGTCTTGGTAATTATGAGACACGCTTCTAAGATGGAGTAGGTCTCTAGGGAATGTATTGCCGTATGGCATGTTACTCTGATATTATAAAGTTGCATGACGAATCTTGCCTATGGACTATATAATTCATTATCATTGTTAGTATTATTATGTGTTATTATTATAATTATTATTAATATTAGTTATGTTATTATTAATATGAATTGTATATATATTTATGTATTTATTTATTTACTATTTTCTTATTATTTGCTCCGATATTATAAAGTTTCATGAAGATTCCACAATGTTGGCGACCTTCTGTGAGATGGCTATGAATTTTATAATTTCAACGTTTATGAATTAAGTTAACCCAGCTATTCATCGATGATTACTTTATTGTTTTTTTAGGAAGGTGGGGGAGCACTTATTACAGGCAGCTTTGACTTTTGTCTCCTTCATACACATTACAAGAAGATAACAAAAACACACACACACACACACACACACACACACACACACACACATAAGGATGTACACACGAAGTTTCCAAGATCAGTGTAATCGTTATCTGCAAGTGTTAGTAATTACGACCACGGTACAAAACATACACACACACACACACACACACATACACACATAAAGATGTACACACAAAGTTACCAAGATCAGTGTAATCGTTATCTGCAAGTGTTAGTAATTACGACCACGGTACAAAACATACACACACACACACAGACACACACACACACACACACATAAGGATGTACACACAAAGTTACCAAGATCAGTGTAATCGTTATCTGCAAGTGTTAGCCAGGAGGGACTAGCCCAAACACCCCAGGAGTTCCCCTCCGCACATGTGCCCTCACTGGAAGGTAACTAATAGCTGGAAGATTTTGGGCAATTTGATATTGAAGCAAAACCCTAACCACACTGGTTGTAAAGCCTTGTTCTCAATCTTATTTAACATCTTGGCTCATCAAAGGAATTTGTTATTAGATCTCACTGGAGGCCACCTAATGTCTGTTCCTCTGCCTTGATCATGGAGTTGCTATTAATAAAAAATGCTGACTTGTCAACTGCTCTATTAGTAGCAAACCACCCAAGTCTTATTACAAGTTCACGCACTGGCTGGACTCTTGTAAGACAAGGGTTCTGCGAGATACCGTAGCAACTCTGCATAGCAGCACTCTGCAATAGAGTCTATCCGATACGGAAGTCCAGGCACTGGTTCTGGGATACGATATCGGAAAAGGCCCAAAATTACCTCATCAACCCAGTCACTGACAGACTCTTATAACGGTCAAAACAGTTCAGCGACGTTGCCTTACAAACAACCCTCTTACGTTAGTTCGATGACATGTTGCAGATGTACTGGCATATTGCACATGACATACAAGGCCCAATAGCCTAGAGTACTGTAAGGTCTGCATCAAAACTCTTGTAATGGTCAGAGTAGTTAGTGAGTTATCTCCTATGTTAGCTCGATAATACTGTACAGATGCACTGGCATATTGTACGTATTATTCAAGACCCAACACCCAAGAGTTCAAGTCCCCATCCACTGTACCCAGCCACGTTAGCACGACCACCATGGCCCAGATTCTCCCCAGAAGACTACAGAGTGTTAATTAATATAATATACTGTGACACCCCTTTAACCCCTTGTAAAGTACTAGTGATACACTGTATAGATAAAAAGAAGTATATACTAGATTAAATCATTATATAATATTTGTAAGCTTATTGAAAAGCATAAGTACTAGTGATAACCATTTGTTAATGAAAGTACTTAGTGTTGAAGCAGAGCTATAATACCAGGGAAATAATAAAAGTACTAGTGATGCGGCATACATGTATATACAAGGAAGTCCTTGAGTGAATTATGTAATATTGTTATTATGCTATTTGAAGCGCATTTGAAGTACTAGTGATGCTCACTTATTTTAGGGAAGTACTTAGTTTAAAGTTATAATTATTCATACAAAGCAAAGTATTAAAAGTACTAGTGATAACCAGTTATAAGGAAAGTACTTAAGATATATACCTGTACCGCGTGATGTAAAAAATACAAGTGTCATACCTTGATTGAAGGGAGTACTAAACTATTATATACAAGCCAAGTCTTAAGAATGATCGAATATTGTGGAACATCGTTCGTGCGTCTTATATATATATATATTTATGTGCCATTTTATATCATTTAAAAACGATATCTATGTGTAGTGAATACAATATATGAATGTGCGTTTTGTTATAATTATCCTCTATTACCTTCTGTGCACGTGTAACACGTGCACAGAAAAGCCTACATAATTTATCCAATCAATCCCAGTAAAATCTGGTATATATATATATATATATATATATATATATATATATATCTAACGGGGCGAACATCTTAAAATGTCAAAACGAGAGAGAGAGAGAGTGAAAGCAAGAGAGAGAGAGATAGGGACTTTATCTCCCTTAATTAAGTTGTTTATGTATTTTTGGTGCTCTCCCTCAGTCTGTCCATTCGCTTGTCTCTCTCACAGCCAAACTTTACCTCTTACCCTGTGAATAGTTAATAATATATACCCGGGCCCAGAAGTTGCACTGTTATAATAGCTAGATAAAAAAAATAAAAATAAAATGCTAGATCCGTTCTTAAAAGTTGCTAGATCCGTTCTCAAAAGTCGCTATATTCGTTCTCAAAAGTCGCTAGATTAATTCTCAAAAGTTGCTAGATATATTCTCAAAAGTCTCTAGATAGGCCGATAAATATTAACATTTCAAGATATTGATGCATTTTGACAGCTTAATCTGGCTATCATTAAACGATTTTATACAATTTAGGAGGAATCTCTGAGAGTTAAAAGGATCATCACTGACTCATTCAACCCGCCAACTTTCCCGGGCGTTTCCCGGGCGTTTCCGCACCCTCCTCAGCTCCCCGCCATGGAGTGGCTTCGGTCAACCAGGCTTTATTGTGGTCGGCAGGGAGGGTTCTGTGGGGGCGCTCGGTTATGGCCTTGGCCTTGCTCAGGGACTTGGGGCTGTTCGGCCAGGCAGCTTGGGGAACAACAACAACAACAACACCATCCCGCCGACTTTCATAAACCCTTCATAATCTGAATAAAGTCGTCTAATAATAGCAGCCGGAACACGGTTAAGAATTGCGTCAGCATCTCTTTTAAGGGTTAAATGTATGCCGAAAATCAATAGAATAATGTCACATCTCTCAAATATTGCTAAAACTCATGTTTCTAACTTGCTAGATGTAAAAATGTGCTGCTACATCGAAATAAATACCCGAAGATCTAGCAGGAAAGTAGTTAACTTGGCTTAAATTATTGCCGAATATCACTAGAATAATGCCACAATTAATCTCTCAAATAACTCTAGAATGCATGTCGCTAGGTGTAAACATTCGCCGCTTGATATAAATATATACCTCTAGATCTAGCGGGAAAGTAGGTAACTTGGCAACACTTGCCCAGAACTGTCCAGTACGTGTCTCAACTTGGCTATCATGACCAAACATTGGCGCTCCACTTGTGTGATGGGGAGAGTGTTACGGGAATGTAGAGATTTACCTTTTGATCATATATTTGGCTAAATTACATAACTTTTTCCAGTATCATACAACCCAAACACCCCAAAGCTAAATATGTACATTTTTCGGTATAAAAATGTCCCAGCCGATGGCTGTGTCTCCCGAAGTGCAGGCTTGCTATCGCTCCACAGAAGGAAAATATACACCTGCACGGTTGTAATATACACCTGCACGGTTGTAATATACACCTGCACGGTTGTAATATACACCTGCACGGTTGTAATATACACCTGCACGGTTGTAATATACACCTGCACGGTTGTAATATACACCTGCACGGTTGTAATGTACACCTGCACGGTTGTAATATACACCTGCACGGTTGTAATATACACCTGCACGGTTGTAATATACACCTGCACGGTTGTAATATACACCTGCACGGTTGTAATATGCACCTGCACGGTTGTAATATGCACCTGCACGGTTGTAATATGCACCTGCACGGTTGTAATATACACCTGCACGGTTGTAATATACACCTGTACGGTTGTAATATACACCTGCACGGTTGTAATATACACCTGCACGGTTGTAATATACACCTGCACGGTTGTAATATACACCTGCACGGTTGTAATATACACCTGCACGGTTGTAATATACACCTGCACGGTTGTAATATACACCTGCACGGTTGTAATATACACCTGCACGGTTGTAATATACACCTGCACGGTTGTAATATACACCTGCACGGTTTTAACATTGTCAAACTAATAGGGCGGATGTCATAAATTATCAAAACTAATGGGGCTAAACATGAGGGAGAAGGGGAACAGGGCAACAAATAAAGAAATATGTTGCATCATTTTCACGTCTGTGCAAAGTTCAGCGTAAATATTTGTATATTTATAATATCTTATTCTATTTATTGTACTTTATATTACTTTTTCATTTTTTTGTATTTATTCAGCGTTATTAATTTAACATTTTAATACTAACGGGCCTATACATGAGGGAGAAGGGGAAGAGGGGAAAACGTGAAGGAATTGTTCGTCACCCTGTTCGACAACTTGTAGCGTCAATTGCGAGTTTGTGCAAGTTCAACGATGTTCAGTTCTAATTCCAACTTTTGAGCAAAACTGGCTTAAACCTTGTAATTTGTACCACCACTCACTGGCTCAACCTTAATGCCTACCTACCAACCTACCTACCTACCTACCTCCCTCCCTACCTACATACCTATACCTACCTCCCTCCCTACCTACCTACCTCCCTCCCTACCTACATACTTATACCTACCTCCCTCCCTCCCTCCCTCCCTACCTACTTACCTACCTACCTACCTACCTACTTACCTCCATCCCTGTCTACCTACCTACCTACCAACCTACATACCTACCTACCAACCTACCTACCTACCAACCTACTGACCTACCTACCGAGCTACCTACCTACTTCCCTACCTACCTACCTACCTCCCTCCATACCTACCTACCTCCCTCCTTACCTACTTACCTGTCTACCTCCCTCCCTACCTACTTACCTACCTACCTACCTACCTCCCTCCCTACCTACCTCCCTCCCTACCTATCTCCCTTCCTACCTACCTACCTCCCTACCTCCATCCCTGTCTACCTACCTTCCTAACAACCTACATACCTACCTACCAACCTACCTACCTACCAATCTACTGACCTACCTACCTACCTACCTACCTATCAACCTACCGAGCTACCTACCTACTTCCCTACCTACCTACCTCCTTACCTACCTACCTCCCTGCCTAACTACCTTCCCCCGAGGCGGAAAGTGAGAGTGGCTTGTGCCCAGGTCTGATCTTGAAAGTCCACATTGGTGATACTGGTCACTGCTTCTTAGGTTATGTTGTCTAATTCTTGGAGGCCGCCAGTGTTTGTGTAAGTCATCGATGTGCACAAAAGGTACTGTAGCTTTGGTATGGAGAAGCAGTTCTTGAGAAGGGCCAGAGCTGAGTGGGCATCGATGTGTATCAAGCAGCTCACAAGACTTTGAAGCAGAGGGAGAGAGCCCTCTGCTTTGCTATCCTTGCCTTCCACTTTGTAGCAAATTCTATTTTAGCATTAACTGTGAACTGCCTAGTAGGGACCGCAAGGTCTGTGCAGTCTGTGTATCTATGTAACTCAATGTAACTCTTGTACTGCCCATTAATGACACACCTCAGTCCCGCTGCCCCCTTATTGCCTGTTCTAATTCTCCAGTCCTTTCCTTATTTTTCTTTCGCAAGAGAGAGAGAGAGAGAAGGAGGGAGAGAGAGAGAGAAAAAAAAAATGTTGCCGCAATTATCAATCGACGGAAATATAATATATTCTTGATCAACCTCACAGTTTTGCTTTAATGAAGATATTTTTCCGTAGATTGTCATTTCATTACACAATATTCCCTACCTAAGCATGTTAACCTACTCACTGCAGCCGAAGTACTTATTTGTTTTCTATGTATATAAAAGAGACAAAAGGGAGGTTGCTTGTAACAAGTGTCTCCCCCAAAGCCAAAAGAGTGACAGAGCCAAATTCAAGGGACATTTGGCTCAAAATGTCTGAACACACAAAGCTTAAAGCAGTCTACTTCATAGGATGAAAGAAAGATTGATTGAAGGAGAGAGTTTCAGAGTTCACTTATTGAGTAGAAGAAAGACTGAGAACATTTGTAAATACTGGTATGTTCAGGTGACGTACCCATATGTGTTGGTAGTACTGGTTGAGTTGGTTGCAGCATCCAGCCCCATTTGTTGCCAAGTGCTTCCAGGAGCTGCTGTGCTTGCCACCCACACTACCACACTCTTATCAGTCTGATCCATGTACTAGTTGAGGGAGGGTGTGTGTCCAAGCAATAGTTGTTTTAGAAGCTGAAATATAACAAAATAGGGCTACTTCTACAATTATTTGTGATCGCTATACACCAGCTTCAAATGTGACGCTCATTTCATGTCATAAGCTTTTCTTCATACTGTCTAACAAACACAAAACTTGATAAATTAACAGATTATTTCATTAAGTTATCGCGAATATGAAATTCGAACAAGGAAGTAAGACAGGCTGTGATGATACGCTTGATGAGTGGCCCCGACCGAACTTAAACAAAGCAATATCCACCTATATTCCGAAGGCCGTGAGGCTCAGAATGAATGAATGAAGAAATATATGGGGAGAAATCGACCCAATCCTTTCTTTGAAACTCGTTAGAATTTGATCTGGGCTATACGGATATGGCGATAGGGCGATGTATATTGAGCGGAAATAGCGGGAAAATGCCCAAGAGAGTGTATTCTTAGCTATGTAACTCACCGCAATATAATGGTTAAAGCCGGTGTCAGAGGAGCGCCTTTTCCGGCAATTTTTGATGAGCAAGTTTCTTCTTGTATTATTTTGAGGCTCTTTCGCATTGGCAACGGACACTAGACTGATAATAAATGTTGTTGGTTAGCTGAAGTATGATCAATCTTATATCGTAAAGCTGGCAGACTAAAATTGCCTGTAAAAAATGACGGAAAAAACGCTCATGTGACACTCCCGTCATAACAGCAACCTTCTACCATAGACTTCAATGATCCTTTGATCTTTTAATTTGTTAGCGCCAACTTAAGAGATATATTCCGGAACACTTTGTACCGATACCTTATATTTCTCTTTGCCTTTGTGCTGGATGGAAGAACAGTACACGAACAATGCAAGCACCCCCGTTAGCTTGGCGATAATTGGATGATTCATCTCATTCAGATGTCGATTTTTTCTAGGCGAGCGATAGTGAGTCTGTAATTTAGAAGAAATCGGCCTTCGGCCGGGACATTATTCTAACACAAAATTTACAAATATATCTTGAAAGGGGTCGGTGTGGGTATTTTTTAGTAGGAATTCTAGGAAGACGTTAATATTACCTGTAGCCTAGGGAGAACCATAACATATATCGGCTTTGATCTTATAGCCAATGAGATATATTCCGTAAATCATTGTCATCTATAATTCACTTTGCCTTTGTGCTTGGTGGAGGAACAGTAGATGAACAATGCAAGCACTATTGGCACTGATATTTGGATGGAACTTTAGGAAGGATGAGCGACTTTGTTTGTTCATCTATATATCTGTTTTATATACGGTATATATTTTGTTTTTCTTCCTAGACCTCCATCAAGCTTAACAATACACCGCCAGACTCCTTTTCAAGATAATTTTTTATATTTTTGGTAGAAAAATGTCGCGGCCGAAGACCGGTTCCTTCCAAAATAACAGGCTCGCTATCACTCGCCAGGAAAAAGTCGACACTTAAATGGCACGAAAGGTCTTAATATTGACAAGGAGAATGGGGTGCCAGGTCTCAAAATCGCCAAACTAACGGAACCAACGTCTTAAATTATCCAAACGAATATACTAAACATGAAGGAGAAGGGTGTCCAGAAAAAGCGACCCATCTCCCCTTAAGTCTATACAAAGATATCCACAAATTCATTTCCAGAGACCTCCTTCCATAATTGGCAATATAGGCATTACAATGTCATGTTATGTTTGGAATTATATATAGGACAATTATTAATTATACTCTTATATAGGTGAGCTCCACGAATGTTTACGAGTAACTTCCATAGTTAGAAATAGGTTATAAGCTCATGTGCACGATTTTATATGAGTGACTGTACCCTATAAATCGCTCTGCCTTTGTGCTTAATGGAGGAACAGTACTCGAACAGCGCAAGCACTATTGTGTATATATTTGTAAGTATGTATTTATTTACGTATTCGCTTCACTTAAGTTACATATGTATTAATGCATTTGTTCATTTATACATTATTAGCTAGATTTATTCATTTATTAGCTTGATGTATTTATTAATATACTTATTTATATATTTACCTAATATTACACTTGCCTTTGTGCTTGCTGGAGGAACAATACTCGACAAACGGAAGCAGCACTAGTATTGATACCCCCAAACTAGACCACTTACTCCTGACACATTGATTGGCTACTCTTTCTCTCACTCTTTCTCTCTTTGTTCACCACTACCCTTTTGTATTCGTTTGATGTTATCATTTATTCATTAATGTATTCGTCTATTTATATATTTGCTTGATTTATTTGCTTGATATATATATATATATATATATATATATATATCTATATATATATATATATATATATATATATATATATATATATATATATATATAATTATATATACTGTATATATAAGTATTTATTTATTTGTTGGCATGATAGGCATATATGCTTATATATATATATATATATATATAATTATATACTGTATATACTGTATATATGGATTAGTTTGATATATGTATTAATTGCCTTGTTTACTTTTTTATAAGTTTGTTGGAGGTCTAGGGAGGAAACCAAAATAATAATACAAATATAAATATATAATCCAATAAATAAGCCATCCCTCCTTACTCCGGACCCCTTGATTGGCTACACTCTCACACTCTGTCTTTCTTCGTTTAGAACAACACTTTCATAGTCGTTTCTATTAGGTTGTATGTTATGACTTTATTGATTTATATGTGTGTATATAATATATTTATTCGCTTTACTTATTCAATTATTGATTTATTAGTTTGATATATTTATTTATTTATTTGTTGTTTGACTGAACACTTCCTCACTGTTTTCTCTCTTTGTTCCACACTCCACTATTGTATTCGTTTGATTTATATTTCATATCAGGATTTTGTTTATTTGTATACGTTTCATTTTGTTGTATGTGAATGAAGGAGACAAAAGGCAAAGCTGTCTGTAACAAGTGTCTCCCACAAAGTTGAAGAAGTGATAGTCGTATATATGATTGTATTATTATTATTATTATTATTATTATTTACTTTTATGTTTTTATTTTGTTTACGTTTTGGAAAGAAGCGTTGCCTGCTTGTTTAATGAAGTGAAATGAATAGGAGGAGGAGGTAAACATAGTATATAATATCATCTTTGCAAACATTAAATAATATAAACTTCATTGCAATTGAAATGCATAGAAAAGTTTAAAAAGTGTTGTAGACCAATTCAAATATAATAACAAGAACATGAAATACAAAATTATACATAATTTCATTCCTTTTTGCCTGGTACTCCCACAAAAATTATTAGCCCATATTTTCCTGCAGTAAATTGGTCTGCTCTAACACGCTACACTTTCTCCTTAAGACGGTGACACACGAACATTTGTTTCGGCAATATTTTGGAGCAATTCCCCTCTGGTAACTTTAGATTTTTTTTTTATGACCGCTTCACCTGTAAATGTGCAACATATTTGTAATAACTATATTAGGTGCCTTTTTAAGAGAGGTCACTCTCCAGAAGCTCAGCCAGGACTATTTTATTGTTTTCAATATAATGTACATATTTTGTGTCTGTATTCCTTAATGGCTAAATAAAAGCTTACATTTGGAAAAAAATGAATTTGAGAATTAAAGCTATATTAGTCTCAAGCCACCAAACCTATTCTACTTTCAGTTTAGTTCCCGATACCAATGTAAACCAAAAAGACCAGAAATATTGGAAAACAAAATTTGCTCCCAGAAAATTGTCGGGAATAGCGCTCGTGTGACATCGCCCTTATCTCTATGCACGCGTCCCTGCACGGCACTGTACGAACTGTGGTGGAAAAATAATGATATGTAAATAAAATATGCGGGGGTCTTCGTTCGTTATGTCATGCAAGCTGTGGTGCCATGTGAAGGGGAGATGGGTCGTTTTTCTGGTCCCCCAGCTTCTTCCTCATGTTTAGCCCCATTAGTTGTCAGGTTTTATTACGTTCAGCTCATTAGTTTGGCGATTTTATAACCTTTAGCCTCCTTTTTTGTCAATATTAATACTTGTCGTGTCATGTAGGTGTCGACACGAAACTTACGAGAAACCGGCCTTCGGGCAGGACATTGTTCTGTCGAAAAAATTAAAAATTTATCTTGAATGAGAATCTTGTTTTTGTTTTGATTTTTTGTTGTTAAGATTAATGGAGGTCTGGAGAGGAAACCAATAACATAATAAAACGATCCATACATGACCAAATACATACGCCCATCCCCAATCTTAACATATACATATATGCATATATACATATACATATATACATAACATATGTACAATCTTAAATAATACACCGGTACCTATGTCTTTATGGTGTAATGGTTAGAACGTTTACGTTATGTATGCGATATCCTAGGTTCGAATCCTGGGAGAAAAACATGCTTTCATTAATTTACTTTGTTGGTTTATTAGTTTAAAGAACGATGTTGACAAAAAAGTACATGTCTTTTCCTTACTCGTTTTCTTGGGAATTTTGCGCAAATTTACTTTACAAAAAACGTCTTCCTTCTCCGGCCGGCGTGTTGCATGTTGCCAAAGACTATGTTGCATGTGTGTTAAGGGGAGATGGGTCGGTTTTCTGGTCCACTTTCTCCCTCGTGTTAAGCCACATTTATTTTGAGATCATAAGACGTTCGGCCCATTAGTTTGGCGATTTGAACACCTTTCGCCCCGTTTTGTTGTCAATTCTAAGACCTTTCGTGCCATTTAGGTGTCGATATTTTCCTGGCAAGAGACTGCGAGCCTGATATTTGAAGAGGAACCGGCTTTTGTCCTGGACATGTTTCTACCGAAAAATGTACTAATGTATCTTGAAGGTGGGTCTAGGGAGTATTCTTCTAAGCTTGACGGATGTCTAGCGAAGAAACTAAGAAGTAAAGGAATAATTGAATTAATAAACCAAAAAACGGTCCATCTCCCCTTAAGCCTTCCCCTTCACACAACCAGGGTTGAACGGTTTCCTGTAATACTGTTTTACTAAAGCCCACATGGCAGGCCAACACGTATATACACTCTCATATACATGGCAGGCCAACACGTATATACACTCTCATATACATGGCAGGCCAACACATATATACACTCTCATATACATGGCAGGCCAACACGTATATACACTCTCATATACATGGCAGGCCAACACGTATATACACTCTCATATACATGGCAGGCCAACACGTATATACACTCTCATATACATGGCAGGCCAACACGTATATACACTCTCATATACATGGCAGGCCAACACGTATATACACTCTCATATACATGGCAGGCCAACACGTTTATACACACTCATATACATGACAGGCCAACACGTATATACACACTCATATACATGGCAGGCCAACACGTATATACACTCTCATATACATGGCAGGCCAACACGTATATACACTCTCATATACATGGCAGGCCAGCACGTATATACACACTCATATACATGGCAGGCCAACACGTATATACACACTCATATACATGGCAGGCCAACACGTATATACACACTCATATACATGGCAGGCCAACACGTATATACACACTCATATACATGGCAGGCCAACACGTATATACACACTCATATACATGGCAGGCCAACACGTATATACACACTCATATACATGGCAGGCCAACACGTATATACACACTCATATACATGGCAGACCAACACGTATATACACACTCATATACATGGCAGGCCAACACGTATATACACACTCATATACATGGCAGGCCAACACGTATATACACACTCATATACATGGCAGGCCAACACGTATATACACACTCATATACATGGCAGGCCAACACGTATATACACACTCATATACATGGCAGGCCAACACGTATATACACACTCATATACATGGCAGGCCAACACGTATATACACACTCATATACATGGCAGGCCAACACGTATATACACACTCATATACATGGCAGGCCAACACGTATATACACACTCATATACATGGCAGGCCAACACGTATATACACACTCATATACATGGCAGGCCAACACGTATATACACACTCATATACATGGCAGGCCAACACGTATATACACACTCATATACATGGCAGGCCAACACGTATATACACACTCATATACATGGCAGGCCAACACGTATATACACTCTCATATACATGGCAGGCCAACACGTATATACACACTCTCATATACATGGCAGGCCAACACGTATATACACACTCATATACATGGCAGGCCAACACGTATATACACTCTCATATACATGGCAGGCCAACACGTATATACACTCTCATATACATGGCAGGCCAACACGTATATACACACTCATATACATGGCAGGCCAACACGTATATACACACTCATATACATGGCAGGCCAACACGTATACACACTCATATACATGGCAGGCCAACACGTATATACACACTCATATACATGGCAGGCCAACACGTATATACACACTCATATACATGGCAGGCCAACACGTATATACACACTCATATACATGGCAGGCCAACACGTATATACACACTCATATACATGGCAGGCCAACACGTATATACACACTCATATACATGGCAGGCCAACACGTATATACACACTCATATACATGGCAGGCCAACACGTATATACACACTCATATACATGGCAGGCCAACACGTATATACACTCTCATATACATGGCAGGCCAACACGTATATACACTCTCATATACATGGCAGGCCAACACGTATATACACTCTCATATACATGGCAGGCCAACACGTATATACACTCTCATATACATGGCAGGCCAACACGTATATACACTCTCATATACATGGCAGGCCAACACGTATATACACTCTCATATACATGGCAGGCCAACACGTATATACACTCTCATATACATGGCAGGCCAACACGTATATACACTCATATACATGGCAGGCCAACACGTATATACACTCTCATATACATGGCAGGCCAACACGTATATACACACTCATATACATGGCAGGCCAACACGTATATACACACTCATATACATGGCAGGCCAACACGTATATACACACTCATATACATGGCAGGCCAACACGTATATACACACTCATATACATGGCAGGCCAACACGTATATACACACTCATACATGGCAGGCCAACACGTATATACACACTCATATACATGGCAGGCCAACACGTATATACACACTCATATACATGGCAGGCCAACACGTATATACACACTCATATACATGGCAGGCCAACACGTATATACACACTCATATACATGGCAGGCCAACACGTATATACACACTCATATACATGGCAGGCCAACACGTATATACACACTCATATACATGGCAGGCCAACACGTATATACACACTCATATACATGGCAGGCCAACACGTATATACACACTCATATACATGGCAGGCCAACACGTATATACACACTCATATACATGGCAGGCCAACACGTATATACACACTCATATACATGGCAGGCCAACACGTATATACACTCTCATATACATGGCAGGCCAACACGTATATACACACTCATATACATGGCAGGCCAACACGTATATACACACTCATATACATGGCAGGCCAACACGTATATACACTCTCATATACATGGCAGGCCAACACGTATACACACTCATATACATGGCAGGCCAACACGTATATACACACTCATATACATGGCAGGCCAACACGTATATACACTCTCATATACATGGCAGGCCAACACGTATATACACTCTCATATACATGGCAGGCCAACACGTATATACACTCATATACATAGCAGGCCAACACGTATATACACACTCATATACATGGCAGGCCAACACGTATATACACACTCATATACATGGCAGGCCAACACGTATATACACACTCATATACATGGCAGGCCAACACGTATATACACACTCATATACATGACAGGCCAACACGTATATACACTCATATACATGGCAGGCCAACACGTATATACACACTCATATACATGGCAGGCCAACACGTATATACACTCTCATATACATGGCAGGCCAACACGTATATACACACTCATATACATGGCAGGCCAACACGTATATACACTCTCATATACATGGCAGGCCAACACGTATATACACACTCATATACATGGCAGGCCAACACGTATATACACACTCATATACATGGCAGGCCAACACGTATATACACACTCATATACATGGCAGGCCAACACGTATATACACACTCATATACATGGCAGGCCAGCACGTATATACACACTCATATACATGGCAGGCCAACACGTATATACACACTCATATACATGGCAGGCCATCACGTATACTTATACACACTCATATACATGGCAGGCCAACACGAATATACTCACTCGTATACATGGCAGGCCAACACGTATATACACACTCATATACCTGGCAGGCCAACACGTATATACACACTCATATACATGGCAGGCCAATACGTGTATACACACTCATATACATGGCAGGCCAACACGTATATACACACTCATATACATGGCAGGCCAACACGTATATACACACTCATATACATGGCAGGCCAACACGTATATACACACCCATATACATGGCAGGCCAACACGTATATACACACTCATATACATGGCAGGCCTACACGTATATACGCACTCATATACATGGCAGGCCAACACGTATACTTATACACACTCATATACATGGCGGGCCAACACGTATATACTCACTCATATACATGGCAGGCCAACACGTATATACACACTCATATACATGGCAGGCCAACACTTATATACACACCCATATACATGGCAGGCCAACACGTATATACACACTCATATACATGGCAGGCCAACACGTATATACACACTCATATACATTTCAGGCCAACACGTATATACTCACTCATATACATGGCAGGCCAACACGTATATACACACTCATATACATGGCAGGCCAACACGTATATACACACTCATATACATTTCAGGCCAACACGTATATACACACTCATATACATGGCAGGCCAACACGTATATACACACTCATATACATGGCAGGCCAACACGTATATACACACTCATATACATGGCAGGCAAACACGTATATACACTCTCATATACATGGCAGGCCAACACGTATATACACTCTCATATACATGGCAGGCCAACACGTATATACACACTCATATACATGGCAGGCAAACACGTATATACACTCTCATATACATGGCAGGCCAACACGTATATACACTCTCATATACATGGCAGGCCAACACGTATATACACACTCATATACATGGCAGGCCAACACGTATATACACACTCATATACATGGCAGGCAAACACGTATATACACTCTCATATACATGGCAGGCCAACACGTATATACACTCTCATATACATGGCAGGCCAACACGTATATACACACTCATATACATGGCAGGCCAACACGTATATACACACTCATATACATGGCAGGCCAACACGTATATACACACTCATATACATGGCAGGCCAACACGTATATACACACTCATATACATGACAGGCCAACACGTATATACACTCTCATATACATGGCAGGCCAACACGTATATACACACTCATATACATGGCAGGCCAACACGTATATACACTCTCATATACATGGCAGGCCAACACGTATATACACACTCATATACATGGCAGGCCAACACGTATATACACTCTCATATACATGGCAGGCCAACACGTATATACACACTCATATACATGGCAGGCCAACACGTATATACACACTCATATACATGGCAGGCCAACACGTATATACACACTCATATACATGGCAGGCCAACACGTATATACACACTCCTATACATGGCAGGCCAACACGTATATACACACTCATATACATGGCAGGCCAACACGTATATACACACTCATATACATGGCAGGCCAACAATTATATACACACTCATATACATGGCAGGCCAACACGTATATACACACTCATATATGGCAGGCCAACACGTATATACACACTCATATACATAGCAGGCCAACACGTATATACACACTCATATACATGGCAGGCCAACACGTATAAACACACTCATATACATGGCAGGCCAACACGTATATACACACTCATTACATGGCAGGCAAACACGTATATACACACTCATATACATGGCAGGCCAACACGTATATACACACTCATATACATGGCAGGCCAGCACGTATATACACACTCATATACATGGCAGGCCAACAAGTATATACACACTCATATACATGGCAGGCCATCACGTATACTTATACACACTCATATACATGGCAGGCCAACACGAATATACTCACTCGTATACATGGCAGGCCAACACGTATATACACACTCATATACCTGGCAGGCCAACACGTATATACACACTCATATACATGGCAGGCCAACACGTATATACACTCTCATATACATGGCAGGCCAACACATATATACACTCTCATATACATGGCAGGCCAACACGTATATACACTCTCATATACATGGCAGGCCAACACGTATATACACTCTCATATACATGGCAGGCCAACACGTATATACACTCTCATATACATGGCAGGCCAACACGTATATACACTCTCATATACATGGCAGGCCAACACGTATATACACTCTCATATACATGGCAGGCCAACACGTTTATACACACTCATATACATGACAGGCCAACACGTATATACACACTCATATACATGGCAGGCCAACACGTATATACACTCTCATATACATGGCAGGCCAACACGTATATACACTCTCATATACATGGCAGGCCAACACGTATATACACACCCATATACATGGCAGGCCAACACGTATATACACTCATATACATGGCAGGCCACCACGTATATACACACTCATATACATGGCAGGCCAACACGTATATACACACTCATATACATGGCAGGCCAACACGTATATACACACTCATATACATGGCAGGCCAACACGTATATACACACTCATATACATGGCAGGCCAACACGTATATACACACTCATATACATGGCAGACCAACACGTATATACACACTCATATACATGGCAGGCCAACACGTATATACACACTCATATACATGGCAGGCCAACACGTATATACACACACTCATATACATGGCAGGCCAACACGTATATACACACTCATATACATGGCAGGCCAACACGTATATACACACTCATATACATGGCAGGCCAACACGTATATACACACTCATATACATGGCAGGCCAACACGTATATACACACTCATATACATGGCAGGCCAACACGTATATACACACTCATATACATGGCAGGCCAACACGTATATACACACTCATATACATGGCAGGCCAACACGTATATACACACTCATATACATGGCAGGCCAACACGTATATACACACTCATATACATGGCAGGCCAACACGTATATACACACTCATATACATGGCAGGCCAACACGTATATACACACTCATATACATGGCAGGCAAACACGTATATACACTCTCATATACATGGCAGGCCAACACGTATATACACTCTCATATACATGGCAGGCCAACACGTATATACACACTCATATACATGGCAGGCAAACACGTATATACACTCTCATATACATGGCAGGCCAACACGTATATACACTCTCATATACATGGCAGGCCAACACGTATATACACACTCATATACATGGCAGGCCAACACGTATATACACACTCATATACATGGCAGGCAAACACGTATATACACTCTCATATACATGGCAGGCCAACACGTATATACACTCATATACATGGCAGGCCAACACGTATATACACACTCATATACATGGCAGGCCAACACGTATATACACACTCATATACATGGCAGGCCAACACGTATATACACACTCATATACATGGCAGGCCAACACGTATATACACACTCATATACATGACAGGCCAACACGTATATACACTCTCATATACATGGCAGGCCAACACGTATATACACACTCATATACATGGCAGGCCAACACGTATATACACACTCATATACATGACAGGCCAACACGTATATACACTCTCATATACATGGCAGGCCAACACGTATATACACTCTCATATACATGGCAGGCCAACACGTATATACACACTCATATACATGGCAGGCCAACACGTATATACACTCTCATATACATGGCAGGCCAACACGTATATACACACTCTCATATACATGGCAGGCCAACACGTATATACACTCTCATATACATGGCAGGCCAACACGTATATACACTCTCATATACATGGCAGGCCAACACGTATATACACTCTCATATACATGGCAGGCCAACACGTATATACACTCTCATATACATGGCAGGCCAACACGTATATACACACTCATATACATGGCAGGCCAACACGTATATACACACTCATATACATGGCAGGCCAACACGTATATACACTCTCATATACATGGCAGGCCAACACGTATATACACTCTCATATACATGGCAGGCCAACACGTATATACACACTCATATACATGGCAGGCCAACACGTATATACACACTCATATACATGGCAGGCCAACACGTATATACACACTCATATACATGGCAGGCCAACACGTATATACACACTCATATACATGGCAGGCCAACACGTATATACACACTCATATACATGGCAGGCCAACACGTATATACACACTCATATACATGGCAGGCCAACACGTATATACACACTCATATACATGGCAGGCCAACACGTATATACACACTCATATACATGGCAGGCCAACAAGTATATACACACTCATATACATGGCAGGCCAACACGTATATACACACTCATATACATGGCAGGCCAACACGTATATACACACTCATATACATGGCAGGCCAACACGTATATACACACTCATATACATGGCAGGCCAACACGTATATACACACTCATATACATGGCAGGCAAACACGTATATACACTCTCATATACATGGCAGGCCAACACGTATATACACTCTCATATACATGGCAGGCCAACACGTATATACACACTCATATACATGGCAGGCAAACACGTATATACACTCTCATATACATGGCAGGCCAACACGTATATACACTCTCATATACATGGCAGGCCAACACGTATATACACACTCATATACATGGCAGGCCAACACGTATATACACACTCATATACATGGCAGGCAAACACGTATATACACTCTCATATACATGGCAGGCCAACACGTATATACACTCTCATATACATGGCAGGCCAACACGTATATACACACTCATATACATGGCAGGCCAACACGTATATACACTCTCATATACATGGCAGGCCAACACGTATATACACACTCATATACATGGCAGGCCAACACGTATATACACACTCATATACATGGCAGGCAAACACGTATATACACTCTCATATACATGGCAGGCCAACACGTATATACACTCTCATATACATGGCAGGCCAACACGTATATACACACTCATATACATGGCAGGCCAACACGTATATACACTCATATACATAGCAGGCCAACACGTATATACACACTCATATACATGGCAGGCCAACACGTATATACACACTCATATACATGACAGGCCAACACGTATATACACTCTCATATACATGGCAGGCCAACACGTATATACACACTCATATACATGGCAGGCCAACACGTATATACACTCTCATATACATGGCAGGCCAACACGTATATACACACTCATATACATGGCAGGCCAACACGTATATACACTCTCATATACATGGCAGGCCAACACGTATATACACACTCATATACATGGCAGGCCAACACGTATATACACACTCATATACATGGCAGGCCAACACGTATATACACACTCATATACATGGCAGGCCAACACGTATATACACACTCCTATACATGGCAGGCCAACACGTATATACACACTCATATACATGGCAGGCCAACACGTATATACACACTCATATACATGGCAGGCCAACAATTATATACACACTCATATACATGGCAGGCCAACACGTATATACACACTCATATACATGGCAGGCCAACACGTATATACACACTCATATACATAGCAGGCCAACACGTATATACACACTCATATACATGGCAGGCCAACACGTATAAACACACTCATATACATGGCAGGCCAACACGTATATACACACTCATTACATGGCAGGCAAACACGTATATACACACTCATATACATGGCAGGCCAACACGTATATACACACTCATATACATGGCAGGCCAGCACGTATATACACACTCATAACATGGCAGGCCCACACGTATATCACACTCATACATGGCAGGCCAACACGTATATACACACTCATATACATGGCAGGCCAACACGTATACACACTCATACATGGGCAGGCCAACACAGTAATACACACTCATATACATGGCAGGCCAACACGTATATACACCATCATATACATGGCAGGCCAACACGTATATACACACTCATATACATGGCAGGCCAACACGTATATACACACTCATATACATGGCAGGCCAACACGTATATACAAACTCATATACATGGCAGGCCAACACGTATATACACACTCATATACATGGCAGGCCAACACGTATATACACACTCATATACATGGCAGGCCAACACGTATATACACACTCATATACATGGCAGGCCACACGTATATCATCATATACATGGCACCAACACTCATATACATGGCAGACCAACACGTATATACTCACTCATATACATGGCAGGCCAACACGTATATACACACTCATATACATGGCAGGCCAACACGTATATACACACCCATATACATGGCAGGCCAACACGTATATACACACTCATATACATGGCAGGCCAACACGTATATACACACTCATATACATTTCAGGCCAACACGTATATACTCACTCATATACATGGCAGGCCAACACGTATATACACACTCATATACATGGCAGGCCAACACGTATATACACACTCATATACATTTCAGGCCAACACGTATATACACACTCATATACATGGCAGGCCAACACGTATATACACACTCATATACATGGCAGGCCAACACGTATATACACACTCATATACATGGCAGGCAACACGTATATACACACTCATATACATGGCAGGCCAACACGTATATACACTCTCATATACATGGCAGGCCAACACGTATATACACACTCATATACATGGCAGGCAAACACGTATATACACTCTCATATACATGGCAGGCCAACACGTATATACACTCTCATATACATGGCAGGCCAACACGTATATACACACTCATATACATGGCAGGCCAACACGTATATACACACTCATATACATGGCAGGCAAACACGTATATACACTCTCATATACATGGCAGGCCAACACGTATATACACTCTCATATACATGGCAGGCCAACACGTATATACACACTCATATACATGGCAGGCCAACACGTATATACACACTCATATACATGGCAGGCCAACACGTATATACACACTCATATACATGGCACGCCAACACGTATATACACACTCATATACATGACAGGCCAACACGTATATACACTCATATACATGGCAGGCCAACACGTATATACACACTCATATGCATGGCAGGCCAACACGTATATACACTCATATACATGGCAGGCCAACACGTATATACACACTCATATACATGGCAGGCCAACACGTATATACACTCTCATATACATGGCAGGCCAACACGTATATACACACTCATATACATGGCAGGCCAACACGTATATACACACTCATATACATGGCAGGCCAACACGTATATACACACTCATATACATGGCAGGCCAACACGTATATACACACTCCTATACATGGCAGGCCAACACGTATATACACACTCATATACATGGCAGGCCAACACGTATATACACACTCATATACATGGCAGGCCAACAATTATATACACACTCATATACATGGCAGGCCAACACGTATATACACACTCATATATATGGCAGGCCAACACGTATATACACACTCATATACATAGCAGGCCAACACGTATATACACACTCATATACATGGCAGGCCAACACGTATAAACACACTCATATACATGGCAGGCCAACACGTATATACACACTCATTACATGGCAGGCCAACACGTATATACACACTCATATACATGGCAGGCCAACACGTATATACACACTCATATACATGGCAGGCCAGCACGTAT
>CM064508.1:14891709-14918344 GCA_032716605.1 Paralithodes platypus
AATATATCTCGACGAATGGTCTTGGGGTAATATTTAGAAGCTTGATGGTGGTCTAGGGAGGAAACTAAGAAAACACAATAATAAATTTATAAGTAAATAAATAAATAAAGAAATATATCCCCTTAAATAATCTAAAACAGTTTGAAGATTAACCTCTTCATCACCATTACGTAATGTTCATCCTATTCTGGTGACCATTAGACGATTTTCTTTAGTTTATAATCTTCCTCCACGACTGAAATGGGTTGCTATGATCTCAATACACCCTCTTAATAACAACAACATAGTTCCCACTTTAACTGCATAAAATATTCTAATTTTAGCCAGAATGAAATGTAACAATTCGCCATGACTTATCAATAAATCATCTTAAATCTTCTTAACCCCTTCTGTACCGAGACGTCCTTTTTACTTTAGTTTGGCTGCTATTAGACGATTTTATTCAGCTTAGGAAGGACGTCTAATAATTTAAAAGCTACAGACTATCTCAATTAATAATTTTAGCTACCATATATTATATATCCTTCCTAAGCTACATAAAATCGTCTAAATGTAGCTGAAATCAAATGCAAAGGACGTCACCGGTACTGAAGGGGTTAAGCAGAGGCGATTCTCGGTTTTTCTGGACACCCTTCTCCCTCAGACTTAGCCCCTTTTGTTTTCAGATGTTAACACGCTCGCCCATTAGTTTGCCGATTTTAATTCTTTTCGACCCTTTTTCTTTGTCAATATTAATCATTTTAGTGTCATTTAGGTGTCGATCTTTTCCTGGCGAGTGATACCGAGCCTGTAATTTAGGAGGAACTGGCCATCGGCCTGGACATTTGTCTACCCAAAAATGCACAGCTACTGTATATCTTGAAGGGGGATCATGTTTTTGTTTTTTTTATATCATATTATTTGTTTACGCTCATACTTCATATTTTATTACCTTGTCATATGAGAGAGAGAGAGAGAGAGAGAGAGAGAGAGAGAGAGAGAGAGAGAGAGAGAGAGAGAGAGAGAGAGAGAGAGAGAGAGAGAGATAGAGAGAGAGAGAGAGAACACTTGCCATTACCCTCCATCAGTCACCATTATACCTTCTTCCTACACCTTTATTTTCTACGAGTATACCCTCTCATTATTTTAGGTTATAAATCGTATCCGTATTATGAATGCACTGCGTCTTTCGTTTTCTAATTTGTACTCATTCGCTTGTACCCATTTTCTGTCTGTCTCGCTCTCTCTCTCTCTCTCTCTCTCTCTCTCTCTCTCTCTCTCTCTCTCTCTCTCTCTCTCTCTCTCTCTCTCTCTCTCTCTCTCTCTCCTTCTTCTTCATCTTTCCTTACTAACTTCCCCCTTACCCATTTGTATCCCTACCTATCTTTGTTCTTTCCTTCTTTCTTCATTCACACACACCCTTTCTTTCTACCATCCTTCTCTCTCTCCCTCTCTCCAGCCATCTTTCCTTCCTTCCTTCCTTCCTTCTTTCCTTCCTTCCCTCCCTCTTTCTTTCCTTCCTCCCTATCTTCCTTCCTTCCTTCCTTCCTTCCTTCCAGCCACCCTTCCACTGGCCCAAATCACGACAAGGGTAGTACGGGCACTTATCATTCCATGGGGGAGGAGGGGGGGGGGGGGGGATTTAGCCTCACGAACCTCTGCTGTGAAGGGCGTGTTGTCTACCTAAGCAAGAGAGGGACACACGCACACACACACACACACATAACATATACACACACACACACACACAAAACACACACACACACACACACACACACACAAACACACACACACAAAACATACCCACACACACACAGGTACTTATCATTCTTCAAGGGGATTTAACCTCACGCACCTTTGATGACAAGGAAGTGCTGTCGACCTGAGCAAGAAAAGACACACACACATACACAAAGCGCGAGCAGACACACATATACACACACACACACACACACAGACAGGCACATACCTACACACAGACACAGAGAGAGAGAGAGAGAGAGAGAGAGAGAGAGAGAGAGAGAGAGAGAGAGAGAGAGAGAGAGAGAGAGAGAGTGTGAGAGTAAGAGTTCGGTTTTATCTTGGCGAGCAATAGCGGCCTGCAATTCAGGAGGTACTGACCTTCGGCCGATATTTTTTTTTTTCGGCGGGAATTTATTTGTTTACCCAAAATGCACCAATATTCCTTAAACTATTATTTTGTAGGTATTATTTTGGCTTGATGGACGTCTAGGGAGGAAACTAAAATAGTACTAATAAATAAATCAATATGTACAGAAGTCATATAAAAGGATGAACATAGCGTGTGTGGCAGCCATTAAGTTGATCCACGAGGGACAGAGAGGGTTGCAGGGAATGTGGACGGGAACACATAATATACGACTTGAGTCACAACCACCTTACTCAACCCTCACGGTACTACGATGTCTACTTAACGCTTTCAAGATCCGATGACGCACTTTTCTTATGTTTTCTGGCTAATATTAGAAGATTAAATTCAGATTGGGAAGAGTGTATGGAAGTCAAAGGGTTAATCGAGATAGTAATTACTCTTTCAATTCCCACAGGTCCTTCCTAAGCTGTATAAAATCGTCTACTGATAGCCAGAATAATCTTCCATAATTCTCATAGGGTTAATTGTGAAGATTTTTTGAAAAAAGGACTTTTTTGTTAATGCTATGTATAAAATCGTAAAACAGACACAAATTTATCACAAAGAAACAACTTCCTATGAGCACGTATGCCTTGTCCATGTGTGTGTGTGTAATAATAATAATAATAATAATAATAATAATAATAAAACACGATTTACTTAAAGAATGGCAGCCCGATGAGCTGAAAATACACATTTTACATTATAAGAAGAAACAGAAAAGGATGATGTATTGTACATTAATATTAGTATGAGAATGGTAAGTTCAGCTTACAATGTATGAGAGTAATATACTATAAAATATACTGTATACAGTATATATATACTTAAAGATAATGAGTGCAAGTTTATATGTGTGTGTGTGAGTGTGTGTGTGTGTTACTAGATATCACCACATTAGTCCAGTCTTTGTAATAGCAAACACCTGTGCAGAGGTATAATTAAACATTAGGCAATGTGTATAATAGAGGTTAAATTAAACATTTGGCATTATATGTAATTATACAAATATTGAATTAAAAGCAAACAGTCTAAAGTGTTGTGCAAGTGGGGGAACCCGCCTTAACACACTCCCACCCCTATTATCTCCAACTCTCTAACTCAACAGTGAACCAATTTTCCCAAGAGTAAACCGATTTTCCCAAATCTTTCATCTATTCAACAAGTAAGCTATGGAAATCTCTCCCTCAATATTTATTTCCCTCATCCTATGACTTAAACTGTTCCAAGCTTTGTCTTCCAGACATTATGACAATTTGACTCTAACGTACCAGTACCTTAAATCTGGCTCTCTATCACTCTTTCAACTTTGGGGGAGACACTTGTTACAGGCAGCTTTGTCATTTGCCTCCTTCATACACATAGACAATAATGCATATAGACACTAAATTATCTCTCTCTCTCTCACTTTCTCTCTTTCTCTTAATATATATCTGTATCAGCGTTCGTTTTACTAAAAAGAAAATAATCATGAATTTATTATAGAAAGTTATCGCCCGAGCTTCTATCTATCTACCTATCTATCTATTGCCGGATGCCGTGATCCCCGAAGGGGTGGCCACGAAAATGGCCACGAAATGCCCCCATGCATCTCTGTCTCCAGTCAGTCGACGCCCCTCCTCCCATACAGCACCGCCATCGATCATATAATTATATACTTCTTAACTCCCTCCTTCCACGTCTCAATCGGTCTACTTCTCCCTCTCTGTCCTTCCACCTCACTCTCGTACACTCTCTTAGTCATTCTCTCGCTTCCCATATGTTCCATATGGCCAAACCATCTCAAGGTGTTCCTTTTCATACTTTCCAGCACATTTACATCCACACCACCCCTCTCTCATAATTCCTCTTTCGTCTGTCTATCCCTCCATGTAACTCTGCAGCACGCACTTCTCAAGTAACTCATTTCAACCCCTCTCACTCTTGGGTTGAGTCTTTTCACCAACAGCCATGCTTCACTCCCGTAAGTCAATAGCGGGATTACCACACTGTCATGCAAGGACTTCTTTACTTCCATGCTGACCACCCTATTTCTTGTTACTGCTTTCAGCATTCCTACAACCCTCTTCCCCTGTTGCACCCTCTACCGCATTTCGTCATCCATACTCCCATCCTTACTCAACACACTGCCCAAATACTTAAATGAGCTGACATTCTCCATAGCCTGACCATTCAACCTCACCTCCCAATCCGTGGCTGCTCCCCTTTCAAAGATCATAACCTTGCGCTTCCCCACATTTATTTTCATATTCCATTTTTCACACACTTTTCAAAACATATTTACCAGACCCTGCAACTCCCATTCACTATCGCTCATCAGAACTGTATCATCAGCAAACTAGCAGCACAGGCAACTTCCACTCGTTTCCCTCCCTTATCAGAGGTACAGCATCATCCAATGTTCTTCCATGTATTTCTTTCATGACTCCATCCATATATATATATATACCGTATATATATTGAACAACCATGGGGACATCACACACCCTTGCTTTAACCCAACATTCAGATCAAAGAACTCGCTATGCTCATCCTAGACACGTACTGCCGCCATTGCACCCTCATACATGCTCTTCACTGCTTTCTGCAACTTGCCATCTACTCCGTATATTCTCAGTACTTTCCACATACCTTCTCTATTAACTCTGTCATAGGCCTTCTCCAAATCCATAAAGGCAGCATACAACTTATGTCCCTTCTCCAGTTATTTCTCCACAACACATTTCTGGGCAAAAATCTGATCTACACATCCTCCTCCCTTCCTTAACCCGCCCTGCTCGTCACATATCTATTTCTCCATTCTCGCTCTCACTCTCTCAATCACTACTCCACTGTACACCATCCCTACTCCGCTTAGAAGGCATATTCCCCGGTGGCCACCACACATTCCTCTTTCCCCTTTACCCTCATACTAGGGGACTATTATGCCTGTCTTCCAGTCATCAGGTGCACTCCCCTTCTCCCATGGTAGTTTACACATTTTCCATACCCATTCGATCACTATCTCACCACCATAACTCAGCATTTTCCCACACACATCATCAATTCCTGATGTTTTCCCCATCTTCTCTCTCTTCATGGTATCACACACTTCTAACCTCCTGATCCCCACCTCCTTCTCCCCTACTTCTCTTCTTCTACCTCCAATACCTCATACAACTATGTTTGCTGGTGCATCATTCCTTACATTTATCAATTTGTTGAAGTACTCTCTCCATCTTTCGACAATCTCTTGCCTCTCGGCTATCTCTTGCCCATTGTTATCTCTCACGCCCGAGCTTGAATTTATATATTAACCCACTGAGCACAAAGCAATATAATATAAATGTACACTCCAGTCGGTACTGGAGTGTACATTTATATTATATTGCTTTGTGCTCAGTGGGTTAATATATGCAAGTTGTCATCAAATGTTGTTTCCCAGAATACACCTGGAATGGGTTAGAAATGAAGGAGAAAAAAAAAAAAAAACGATCCCCTAGGTCAAGGGTTCCCAACGTGGGGTACATGTACCCCCAGGGGTACATTTGCACTTCTCAGGGGGTACATAGGGGTCTGAGAGAATAACCATAGTGTACAAAATATGGTAATCTACAGGCAGATTGCACAAAGTTGTGTTTTTATCAATTTCCTCATTTCAGTAAGCAAAACTTATATCAAAATTGGCAAGAATGTAGTTACCGGGTGGACCGCCCGCCTTACACTACGCGGACGCTCGCAATCATGTTCTCGTCTATTTTGACTGCTGTGGGATACAATAATAGGTTGAAGGGGGACTTTTGCCCCCCTCACCCCCCACAACTTATTGTCATCATCATATATATTGCCAGCAGGGGTCAAATAACAGAAAAAATATACGGGAAATTAACCGCAAGCGATCAACCTATGTAAACATGACGACCGTCGGACCCGTACTCCCGGATACTACATCCTTCCCTTAAAATTATATCAGTGAGGTTACTATTCCATTTTTTTCACTATTATGTGACTTCCTGCGGCCCACAATCTGTATTGGACGTGAAACAATCAGGTATGTTTACCAACTCGGGACAGCTGCAGTACCGCCCGATAATGTCCGAGTATGTGACAGATCAAAATATTTCATAGTCACTGAGTTCATTTTATTGATAATATCAATACTAAGATCCCTATACAGTCTACACATACATAATACACATCATAATAACATGATACAAACTTTACATAATTGTATCCATTTTTATACTAAATTGTTAGGGGTACATGGGTACCTATCAGAATGCCCAAGTGGTACAGAAGAACAAAAAGGTTGGGAACTCCTTCCCTAGGTCATTAAAGGGTCCTACGGGGCGCCCGAAAGTCAGAATTAACATGGGGAAATGGGTAGGCAAAACATGCAAAAAACAAGTTTTTGCGCGTTCACGCGCACACGGCTGGACTTTGAGGGTTTTCAACCATCGGCATTGTTGTGTGGGATACCTACGCAGTTTCCATACAAAACTGAGCCCTCTAGGTGCTAGAGGACCGGAGTAATTAACCATGACGCACCCTATGCGGCGCTGGGGTTTAGTGTTACATACATTGCCGATGCATAACGTGCGTCTCTGGTACTCAAGGGGTTAAGGGGAGATTTCCACTTCAGGGATTTTTTGATGGGCCCCTTTCTCCCTCATTTATAGCTCCATTGCTTTTGAGATTTTAGGAGGTTCGATCCATTAGTTTGGCGATTTTAAGAACTTTCGCACCATTATCGTCAATTTAAAGATCTTTCATGCCATTTAGGTGTCGATTTTTTCTTGGCGAGCCATATCGATAGTAGGAATCTTCCTTTGGCTGGGAAATTTTTCTACCGAAAAATTGAAAAATTTATCTTGAAAGGGGGTCTAGGGGGTGTAATTTTAAGCTTGATGGAGGTCTAGGGATCAAACTAAAAACCTCCCCTTAAAATAAGTTACATTAGTTCTGGTAACACGGCGCCTAACATTGCCAGCCTAGCATAATTAACAACAAAATACTTTGGGTGACAAATTATATGTCTAGTCTGCAGTGTTTACAGAAGTGTGTGTGTGTGTGTGTGTGTGTGTGTGTGTATGAGAGCGAGAGTGAGTGTGTGTGAGAGAAACAGATACAGTGTGTGTGTGTGTGTGTTTCTGTGTGATATACATAGATTTACATAGATACACTGGCCACACAGACCTAATGATCCCAGTGAGGTGGTCAAGACTAACAAAACAAGACTAGCATTTCAATATGCAACATAGCCATCCTCAGTACCACTCACAGCAAGAACTCCAAAAGCAACGTAAGGAAGCCATAAAGCATCTATCTTCATATCACTCTAAAATCTCTAATTGGGGCAGAGAAAACCTTGTTACTTCCAATGCTGCCAAAACTCAATTTCTCCGTTTGTCTACTCGTCGCCCCCTCCCAGAATACTATGACTTACTCTTCAACAACATACAAATTATCCCTTCATCTTCTCTCAAAATTCTCGGTGACTCTTTTTCTTCTAATCTATCTTGGAAAGATCATATTACCACTCTTGCTAAAACACTCTTCCCATAAGCTGGTGTGCTCAACCGCCTCTGGGGGTTCTTACCCCTATGCAGCTTCTTGCTCTGTACAGAGGCACAATGCGTCCAGTATTGAGTATTGTTCACACGTGTGGAGGATCTTTCACACAGCACTTCTAGTAAAGTAGAAAAGAAGAAAGCCTTCGTCCATTAATTCACGTCTACTCACCAATTATCTGCAGTCTCTCTCCCTACGCGGCAATGTTGCATCTCTCTCACTATTCTACCGATATTACAATAATCAGTGTTCCTCAGAGCTATCTCAGTGCAAACCCCTCCCTCTTCGTAGAACACGTAGCACCCGTCTTGCAACACACTCCCACCCCTACTCTGTTTAACTTTCCAACCCAAGAGAGCAACGTTATTATCAATCTGTCTACTATTTATCAGCCGCGCTCTGAAACTCTCCCCAGAATCAGTCTTTCCCTCATCCTATGACTTAAATTGCTTCAAACTCCGTGTGTCCAGGCATTTTGGCTCGAATGTCCCTTTGATTTTGGCCCTGTCACTCTTTCAACTCTAAGGGAGGCACTCGTCACAGGCAGGTCTGCCTTTTGTCTTTCTCACTCACATAGAAAAAAAAACGATACTACGGGAAAGTGGAAGGATAAAATAACAAAGAAGAGAGAGAGAGAGAGATAATTACAAGGAGTTATAAGGAATACTTGGTATCTCAGAGACCTTGCGGTCCATTCCTGGGAGATACTCGAAATGGGAGGAGAGAGACTGTTTAGCGCACTACACTCTTTACAGAGTGTGCAAAATACACTACCCTCTTCTTGAACTGCTCGACTGAAGAATTATTTACAACCTCGGAGGGAAGTTTCATTTCAGGTAGAACAGATCTTATATGTGACAAAGTTTCCACAGATACTGTTGCTGAGCCTTTTCAATTCTAATTTCCAGCCATGGTTGTGTGTTTATTTCACATTGAAGCTAAACATTTTGCTATAATCCACATTGTCAAAAAGTTTTTAAAAAACTTCAATGAGCTGACCTCATAGTCTGTGTCTCCAACGGGACGAGATCAAGACCTCTCAACCAGTCATCATAGCTCATTCTTCTAAGCGATGGAATAAGCTTTGTAGAGAGAGAGAGAGAGAGAGAGAGAGGGGGGGGGGGTGGAGAGAGTGAGAGAGACACTTCACCTTCCTTTAATATTACAATAAAGCAAAATACACATAACACACACACATACCCACACATCTACACACACACACACACACCTACACGCACCCACACACCTACACACGCACACACACACACCTACACACACACACACACACAGCACACACGGGTCGCTATGATCCTGTGGTCTAAGGCGCTGAAAGGTGGTCTCGCACTGACTGCGGGCACGAGGGTTCGAATCCACCAGAATCCTAGTGTCAAGGTGGTATAATGAGGACATCTGGTTCCTTTGATTCTTGAGTGCGGCCAGACAGTCATCGGTGACTCGATGCTTCACGAGGTGTTTTCATGGACCTCTAGCAGGACATATGGTCAGGAGGAAGGCTTCGTTGGGAAGGTCATATCGTTGTAGGATGGTATCGGTGTACTGGAACCATGAGTAACTGCTTCGTTTTGTAATAGCAGTATATCGCAGTGCCTGTCTATGTAGGATCGATTGTGAGTCCGAGATGACAGCCTGCAGGAAGATGAGGGTTCTCATATGGATGTAAGCTTCAAGGGTGAGTTCCCCAAGTAGCACATATATCGCAGGAGTGGCGACTCGAATGGGCAACCCCTGGATGCATCGAAGGAATTTACGGTGGGATTTTTCGAGTAAGAGTGTCTGAGCTGCAGAAAGTGGTAGCGCTTCTAGTCGATACAGCATCCTCGGCAGTACATAGGTTCGATAGATCTGTAGACAGACCTTTGGGGGGAGTCCAGTGGTGCCATAAAGACCAGCACCCATAAGTGAATAAGCTGTCCTGTTCGCCAGAGCGATACGGTCCTCAACAAGGCTGCATGGTACAATTTCATCTGATACTCTGATGAGACCTACAGTAGGTGGGTGAGACTGCCCGGTACTGGAATAGGGGAATTCCCAATGAGGCATGCTGGATCACTGCTGCTTCCATATGTGACTATCTGCGACTTGTTCGGGTGTATAATGTATCTATTCTGTGTGGTATATCTGTATGTGATATCTAGCATGGCTTGAAGATCATTTTGTGTGTCAGAGATGAGTAGCAAGTCATCAGCACAAGTTGGGGCTCCAATGAAAGTAGGGCCAGCATGGGTACCAAGGTTTGACGTGATGAGTTGTTGCAGTAGAGGGTCAATGTAGATCTTATAGTTTCCTGTGGAAGAGACTTTACCTTGACCCACGCCTTGCTTCAGGGATATAATGTCACTGTAACGGGTATTCATGCGTATCCTGGATCCATCGACGAGGGAGAAGAGTGTGGGCAACGGTTCACTATCTGGGTACTGTAGTAAAAGTCTTCTTTTCAGGATAGGATGAGACACTACATCAAATGCTTGTTTCACGTCGAGGGCTGCCACGTAGCATGATCGAGGTTGAGTGCTATTGTTTCTGTTGCAACAAGTGCAACCATAGCTGCGGATCTGCCTTCTGTGAAACCAAGCTGCAGCTTGCTTTGTGATACTATGCAGTTGCAGCGGGCTAACACGATCTGTTCAAGCAGTTTGCCGACGATCGGTGTAATGGTGATACCTCTATATGATATGGTACTGATAGGATCCTTCCCTTTCTTGTGGACTGGTATAGTGAAGCCTGTCTTCGTGGATGTTGGAATATAGCCTAAGAGCATCATACTTGTAAAGAGGGTCGCGAGGGATGGAGCAACGATGAGATCTGAATACTTGGGATGTTCTGCTGATATACCGGTTTGGTCATAGGCTTTGCCACTGTTCAGCTTACTGATGGCTTGGCTAACTTCTCTGGTGGTTACTGGGTGGCTGAGAGTTGGAAGCAAAAACTTGCTCTAGGTTTCTATAAATTCCAAGTAAAGAGTGGCCTATTTTAGGTAGGAATCATCATACTCCGGAGCTTCTGACGGAGTGGCTAGGGACCTAAAGTGGCTTGTCCATTCTAGCAGGATGTTGTCAGAGTCAGATATTACTGTGCCATTTATCATTAGTGTATTTCCTGAGGTTGAGGATGGAGAGTTGGATCTCTGGCGTTTTACTAGATCGTGGAAGAGTTTAGTGTCCTTGGTTGAGGCTTCTTGGATTCTTTGGTACAAGGTAGATCGTCTTACGGCCATCTCCTGTCGAAACTGTGATCAGAGAGCTTTCTTTGAATCTTTTCTCCTGATGGCTGCAGGGTGTGGCACCAGGGGCCGCTCCGCTGTGATCCATTGGTTGAGAGCTTGTTTATAAAGGGCATAGAGGTGCTCCGCAATGGAAGGTGACCATAGTTGAGATATCATTGGACCTGGGCGTCTAGTGGGGATAAAGGAGCTGCTAGCTTTTAACAGAAGGTCTGTGATCTGAGCTATATAGTAGTCAATGCCTTGTATGGTATAGGTTACATTATCGGGAACATGGGAATATATGTGCTGCTTGTAGCCTGCAATGTCTCCTTTGTCCCACATAAGTCTGTTGGCGATGAAGAGAATTGTATCATGGTTCCTCCTTAACCAAGCTGCTATCATCCTGTGTTAGCCTACACATCTTCTCACCAATACAAAGTGTATCTATGTATGTACGTGGTGGGAAGCCAGGCACCTCACGGTGGCCAAAAAGTCGCATGAGACCTCGTAGTTAAGGTAGAATAAGTAATGTACTGTACCTAGGTTTAAGAAAAACTCTTCAGATTTTTAGCATCAGGGCTGCAATAAACAATCAAACCGATATTTATTATTATCAGCCAGAGTGGACAGAAGGGTGCTGAGCTGGTATAGTCATGTTGAACGAATGGGAGATGAAAGGTTTACAAAGAGAATATGTGAGTCAGGTACAAGGGGAGATAGAAGGAGTACAAAGGAGTACAAAGGAAATCAAGCAACAACATATCTAGTGACCCTTCTAGGTTGCTTGTCCTCCAAAACACTGAGGATCAAGTCTCCAAACAGTGGTTTAGAGGGGGTAAGGGAACATTGGAAAGGGAATTACTGCCCTGGAACTAATGTCTGTGGCAGGATTAGGAAGTTAGTAGAGGACAGATGGGTTAGTAACTGAGGGGGGGATAAAATAAAGTTATTCATTTACAAACGCAGTCAGTCACGGGTTTGATGCGAGATATTTGTCTAGGCGGAGTTTAAATGAATCAACGGTGATGCAGTCTATAACGTTTCGGGGAAACCCATTCCACAAGTTGACAACTCGATTGAAGAAGAAATTCTTAGATTCGTGTGAGTTAAAAGATTTACCAATAATTTTGCAACCGTTTCCCCGCGTGTAATTAGATTGGTCGATAGTGAAGTACTTACTACAGTTCATATTGTCGATGCCTTTGATGATTTTGAACACTTGAATTAAGTCACCTCTTAATCTGCGCTGGGTTAAAGGAAATAGATTTAATTCTCTAAGACGCTCTTCGTATGGTTTGTTCTTTAGGCTAGGTATAATTTTGGTAACTCTACGTTGAACTCGTTCTAGCTTGTTTATATCTTTTTGGTAATAAGGGCACCAGGATTGAACGCAGTATTCCAGAAGAGGGCGGACTAAGGAATTGTAAAGGGTTAGGATAACTTCTTTGGATTTATGCTCAAATGACCTGCCTATAAAGCCAATTATTTTGTTTGCCTTCTTAACAACTTCTGAACATTGTTGACTCAGTTTTAGGTTACTTGATATTGTTACTCCCAGATCGGCTTCTCTGTTTACATTCTTAAGCCGAGTGCCATTCATCGAATAGTTTGCTTTCTCATTTAGGTATCCGATATGTAGTACTTTACATTTATCCGCATTGAAACTCATTTGCCAAATTTGGGCCCAAAATGACAATATATCTAGATTGTGTTGCATATCGTCAACTTGTTCTTTTGAGAGTACGCTATTTGCAATTTTTGTATCGTCAGCAAATTTTGAGATTGTACAGGTGAGACCCTCATCTATGTCGTTGATGTAAATTAGAAAGAGAATTGGTCCTAGTACCGATCCCTGGGGTACCCCGCTACTTATATTGGTCCATTTAGATGCCTTACCGTTTATAACTACTCTTTGCTTTCTGTCGCTGAGCCAATTTTCTATCCATTTCAACACACCGTCTTGTATTCCATGCGCTTTTAGTTTTAGCAGTAAACGTTTGTGGGGAACTTTGTCAAAGGCCTTTTGAAAATCAAGGTATATAATATCTACAGCTTTACTCTCATCGTAGAGGTTGAGGATATCGTGGAAGAAGTCTAAGAGGTTTGTTAAACAGGAACGTTTTTTACGAAAGCCGTGTTGAGTATCTTTAAGTATGTTATTTTCCTCTAAGTGATTTACGAGTCTGTCTCGTATGACCGTTTCTAGCATTTTACATACAACTGAGGTTAAGCTAATTGGACGATAGTTACTTGGTAGGGATTTGCTGCCTTTTTTGAATATCGGTGTTACGTTGGCTAGCTTCCACTGATCGGGCATAGTTCCGACTGCAAGGAAGGGCAGGAAGACCCCCATTGAGATGGAGAGACTGTGTAAGAAAAGCTTTGGATGATAGAGGAATGACTATAGATCAGGCAAGGGAAGTGGTAGTGGACAGGAGTGAATGGAGAATGCTTGTGAATAGTTGAGTGAACACGTGGTCGTTTGGAGTAACGGGTCGGGCGCAAGTTGGACTAGATAATAGTCCATCAGGCGCCTGGCCCGGGGAGACGATTAATATGAAGGATGCGCCTGGAAGTGTGGTGGGAGGGCTTGTGGCTTTGGCTCCGCTGCATGTCTGCCTGCCGAGATCGGAACCTCTCCGGGTGGTCGGGGGCCGGGGGAGTGCTGGAGCGACCTTGGTGACCCTGGTCTCTGAGTCTTCTCCTGGGTGACCTAGATGTGTGTGAATTTGTGTTTTTGATCTGTGTTTGTTCGTTGTTTTATGTTGTTTTTGTGTTTTCCCTGTTCTTGCTCTGTCTTGAGTCGGCTACCCCCAAAATGGGGATTGGGCCTAAGCATATAGATAGATAGAATAGATTATTATTACACACACACACACACACGCATGGCCCATGTACCTGTATTGATATCAAAATTATTATAGTAATTATTATGTTCCTTCCAACAACCAACCATACTCCTAAAATCGATTAATGAAATTTACAAACACATGTGGCAGTCCGTGAATTCGAACCCAGGATGCTCACACCGAAAATCAACACCTTATACATCGCACCACGAAGACAGTTAAAGGTTGGTGGACACTGCCTACGATTTATTATGCAACTTCGAACCTGCATATCAATCTAAGCATGTACACACATCCCAACTGCAACTCACGTAGGCTATGCATATGTGAATGGAAAGAGCAATTAATGGGGCCTTAACCACTTAGGGAAGTCCTCTCGATAAATTACTCCTGAACCAATATCAATTATTATGTTCCTTTATATAAGTCAGCACTACTGCATGTAATTCTCACATGTATATTTTCAGCTTTTATCTGCAATTTGATGTAACTGTTTATCATAATTATTATCATTATAGGTATTTATTATTATTACAAACGCAATATAACACGTAGCTACACACACATATATGAATGAGTATGAGAGTGGATTGGAGGAATTTAATGTATCAAACAATCATACACTACTATTATAGCAAGGCATAGAGCGAGAAATATATTAATTTAACTGACGGGTTGAATGAAAGCAGTTGGGAAACAACAACACATGCTTCAAAGAATATGGACCCCCTTCTCTCTCCTGCTTAGCTCTATTAGTTTTGAGATCTTAAGACGTTCGTTCCATTTGTTTGGCAATTTTGAGGCAATTTGCTCCATTTCTTTGTCAATATTAAGACTATTTGTGTCATATCAGTGTCGATCTTTTCCTGGCGAGCGATAGCGAGCCTGTAATTAAAGTGGAACCGCCCTTCTGCCAGCACACTTTGTTATCGATAATTGTACAAATATATCTTGAAGGAGGGTCTTGGGTTTTTTCTTCTTAAGCTTGATGGAGGTCTATGCAGAAAACAAAAAAACATGATACAAAAATATCTAAATGAGGAAATAAATACGGCCACCCCCCATTAAGGCAGAGATATATATTCCAATATTGTCTTCTCTGTATTCGTCTTTCATAGTTCTTGTATTCTATTCCTTTCAACCCCTTCTCCGATTCCTCCCATTTTTCCTTGGCTTTCTCTCCCACTTTTTCCCGACTCTCTCTCTCTCTCTGTAATATCCATGTTTCTCTCTCACAGCAACCCTCCTGGGGAATGCTTTGTTCTGCGACACTTCATTCGCATTACTCTGGTTTAGTCCCCTCTCCCTTCCCCCCGTTCTCTCACTCTCTCTCTCTCTCTCTCTCTCTCTCTCTCCTCAATCTCTCTTCCCCTGCATATGTTCTCTCTTCCATCTCTCTTTCCATCCAATATTCAACATTCTAGGAGGATATAATATTTCCGAAGTCATAAGTTTGGCTTTCATCGTCCTCACTCCAGGAGGTGGTGGTCTTGTTGAGGGTCGGCAGAATAAAGGCTCTTGGGAGTTTCAGAGAGAGCTGTCTGTCGCGAAAGATGAGATTTATAGTTTGGTATTTTTTAGGGGTCGATTTTTTTTCCCTGGCGAGCGAAAGCGAGCCTGTAATTTAAGAGTTTTTTAATGTGTTTCTTAGACCTCCATCAAACTTATATTTATACCCCCTGGATTTCCTTTCAAGATACATTTGTACACATTTTCGGTAGGGCCGGTTCCTCTTAAATTACAGACTCGCTATCGCTCGCTATGAAAAACAAATCGACACCTAAATGGCATGAAAGGTTTTAAAGTTGAAATAAATGGGGCGAAGGTTCGTAAAATCGTCAAACTAATGTGGCGAAAGTCTTAAAATCTCTAAAGCAATAGGGCTAAACATGAGGAAGAAAAAGTTCCTTAAGTGGAAATCTACCCTTAAGCAATTCGTTCCTTTCACAGCTTCTGATATCGAATGAATGATGTGGAAATTATTGTTTTATTTATTTTGTTTCTATGTGTATGAAGGAGGCAAACGACAATGCTACCTGTAACAAGTGTCCCCTCCAGGTTGAAAGAGAGACAGGGAGCCAAATTCAAGGTACCGTACGTTAAGTCAAAATGTCGGGACACACGGACATTATAGGGTCTTATGATAGGCTTTCATCGTCCAGTGACCTCACTCTAGGAGGCGGTGGTCTTGCTGAGGGTTGGAGGGAAAGAAGCTCTTGGGAGTTTCAGAGGGAGCTGTTTGTTGTTGACTATTTTTTGTTTTATCTTACGAAGTTTGTGACACATACGCACTTGAAACTACGCACGCAAACGCAAAATTACACACACACACACTATGGGTGGCTATGATCCAGTGGTTTAAGGCGCTGTGTTTCGTGCTGACCACAAGAGGCCGGGGCGAGGGTTCGAATCCACCAGAATCCGAAAGGTTTTTTCGGCCATAACGACGGAGAGAATTGAATCGTGATTCCTCCCTAACCAAGTTGCTACACATCTTCTCACCAATGCATAGTGCATCTGCGTATGTACTTGGTGGGAAACCAGGCAAAGGTCACATGTGCCCTCATAGTTAAGGTAGAATAAGTATTGTACTGTACCTAGGTTTAAGGAAATCTCTGTAGATTTTCAACCTCAGGGCTGCAATGAACAATAAACCGACAATTATTATTATTATTATTATTACACACACACACACGTACTAAGTCATCCATGCACTCAGTAAGTTGAATCTTAACCATTTCAAGATCTGATTGCGCATTTATTTTCGATGTGATTTGATGCGATGTGAGATAAAGGGTCTTACTAGTGAAGAAAGTAGAGTGGGAAGTCCATGGTAAAGTGAGGAAAGGTGAAGGCTGGAGAGGTAAAAGTTGGTGGGCTAAACCACCTTGCTATTGTTGTTCTTCACGGGAGTCTTGATTGTGGAGCATTCTTGATTTCTTGAGCTTAATTTTTTTCTAAGCGTTTTTAGTTCCGTTATGCTGGGTTGGACAGGAGGCTCGGTGGTAGTTGTCGGAGTTGCAGGAGGGTCGTTGTTGTTGGTCTTGTGTCGGAGTTCAGGCTGGTAGGCAAAGCATGATGGATGCAGAGAGTATTCGGGATCTGCGTGGGGTGGTGGTGAGATCAGGAGCTTGTTCTTGATCAGCTTCCAGATCCTCCATCTGAAACAAGGCTTGTGCTGGTTCCCGTTCCTCCATTGGTTGTTGTGGCTCCTTTTGTATGCTCAGGGGTCATGGGAGTAGAAGTTTAGGCTAAATGGTGTTCTTCGGCTATTCCGGAGTTGGTGTCTTCTTCTTCGATGATGACATTTTGGCTAGAAGATCCGGAGGGATGACGATGGACGGAAGACCATTTGCCTTGAGGAGCTGGCAGAAGTGTAGAAAGTAGGCTTTTGTTGTCCCCGGCAAGAGCGATGGCTGTGTGTATGACAATGGTGATGGTGTCTGTCTTGGCACCAGTCTTCACACCGGGGATGGTAGCCCAGCTCCTCCTTCCTTGGGCAAAGTGAGAGCCAATGACAGGCCTGCCATTGGGTCCCGTCACTCTGGTGGCCTCCTTTTCTTTCCGTCCATCCTTGATTGTGAATTCGACCTCTTCACCTTCTCCAATGGAAGCAATTGCATTTTTTGGGTTGTTTTTCGCAATATTTTTTTATAAACGAAACATTCCTTGCTGTCTGTTGTTCTTGCAATGAACCCATAGCCTCTCTTAACGTTAAACCTCTTGCAAATCCCAGAGAACTTACTTTGATGATCTAGGGTGGCCATGGTTTGCTGGAGAGAGTAGAACTTGTTGGTTCTTCTGCTGCTGCTGGAGGTCGAATCCAGAATTAATTTGCTCTGTTCTGGCTATTATTAGACAATTTTATTATGATTAGAAAGTGTAACAGCTATGGAAGTCAGAGGGTTAAGTGAAATAGTCTTTACCCTTATATATATATACCTAACAAATATGTCAGTACAATTGTTAAGAGCAAACCTGGTGGTCCCTCGGATATCCACCCCCGGCAGGGTTGGGTCATTGACACAGGGCCCTCCCGGTCGTCATCATGCGACTGTGTCAAGAGCATTGCAACATCCCAAAGCTGCTCGTCGGTGCAGCTTTTTTTTTTAGCAATATAAGGGGACTTCACTCTAACATCAATTCTGTACACCAATTTCTTCAAGCAGAATCCCCTACTCTCCTTTTTTTGACAGAGACTCAAGTAACATCCACATCTGACCCGTCTAGATTTTATTTTTCAGGTTATCAACTGCTCCAAAATTTCAGACCTAAAGGAGGTGTATCTTGCTTCGCAAAATCTGAAATTGCCCTGGAGGAGGTTACTGGTTTCAATTGTCCCTATTTTGATTATTCTATATACAAATTAATTTCTGCTGGTAAATTTAAATACATATGTTGCATCTACCGTTCCGCAAATACTCCTCCAGATCAAAGTCTTTTTGATTATCTGTCCTCACAACTCAGTGTCCTCAACTTAAATGCTTCTTCTGAAATCACTGTGTTGGGTGATTTTAATGTCCATACTGTTGAATGGCTCACTCATTCAGCCAGGACTGATGATGCTGGTCTTGAATGTGAGCTATTTGCAGACTCTTTTAATCTCACTCAACTAGTCAACCAACCCACCCGTGTACCAGATAATCCTAATCATAATTCTCACCTACTGGACTTATTTTTAACAACCAATTCAGAAAATTATGAAGTTACAGTGAGGTCCCCGCTTGGATCTTCTGATCACTGTCTGATACAGGCCACCTGTCTATCACCTTCCCACTCTGAACCTGGTTTGGTGACTAAATGGCATTACGATAGGGCAGACTGGGAGGGTCTTCAAGTTTTTTTTATTGATATTTCCTGGACCTCTTTCTTTTCGAATGATGCACACTCCACCTTGAGCCACATACAACATTTTGTAAAAATTGGAATTGAAACTGTTATTCCTCATCAAAAGTACAGTAAAAGATCTAATTCACCTAAATGGTTTGACCATAATTGTGCTAGAGTAACTGAACAAAAAGCAATAGCCTACAATGCATACGCAAGATCAAAAACACATGAAACCTTTAATTACTTTAGAAACATCAGAAATCATGCCAAAACTGTATTAAACTTAACTAAATCAAACTTTCTCCACAAGCAGCAAATAAACTTCTAAATAATCCAAATGATAACAAAATATTTTGGTCTACTCTTAACTCATTCAAATCCAACTTCACTACTGCTTCATCCATTCCACCATTAAAATCTCCGACTGGCAATCTTGTAAGTGACCCACGAGGTAAAGCTAACCTTCTTGCGGATATTTTCTCCACCAACTCAACCTTAGATGAAATAAATCAAGATGTCCCTGTAATTAATTTTAATTCGCCTAAAATTCCCTCACTTAAGAGCCACACCAGACATGTCAAAACTATTTTGCAGAATCTCTCAGTAGATAAGACTCCTGGTCCAGATGAAATTCCTCCAATAGTACTTAAGAATTGCTCCTTGGCGCTCGCTCCTGTATTGGCAACATTTTTCCGTCTGTGTACTCATACCTCATGCTTCCCAGTACCCTGGAAAGAAGCAAACATCCATCCAGTTCCTAAAAAAGGTGCCTCTTCAGATCCATCAAACTACAGACCAATAGCTATAACTTCCACTCTTGGTAAAGTCTTTGAAATTATATTAAATAATCACATAATTAAGCATCTTGAGAATAATAATTAATCACTGATAGGCAATATGGTTTTAGACGATGTCGATCAACTGCAGACATTCTTTGCTTTCTTACGAATCAAATCAACCAAGCTACAGACCAACATGGTGAAACACATACAATAGCACTGGATATATCAAAGGCATTTGATAGAGTCTGGCATCAATCCTTATTGTCGAAGATGTCACACTACGGCCTTGCATCATTAGTTCCACTAATTTCTTCTTATCTTCATAACATAAAAATATGTGTAATGGTAGATGGCCTTTATTCTCAATTTCACTCAATAAATGCTGGTGTTCCCCAGGGATCAGTTTTGGCCCCAACTCTGTTCCTCATTCATATCAATGATCTCATATCTACCACTCATAATCCAATACATTCCTATGCAGATGACTCAACACTCCACAGTTCCTTCATATTTACCAATTCTTTCACCCAACCCGATCTTATAAATTCAAAAATAAACACTGCAATTTCTCTGAACCAGGACCTTTCTAGAATTAATGAATGGGGACAAAAGAATCTAGTTTCCTTTAATGCACAGCAAACCAAGTGCATTCAATTTTCTAACCGACAGAATATCACTGACTCCCATATATGTTTTAATGATGTAAATATTCCTACTTCCCGTAGTACGGTATTGACATTCTCGGTGTAACATTAACTACTAACTTGAGCTGGACACATAATGTTAGAAGCATTGCTAAGAATGCCTCTAAAAAACTGGGACTCCTGTACAGAGTTCGAGAATTCTTCACTGACGAGCAGTTGGCCGTAATATATAAAAGTCATGTGCGTTCTCAGATGGATTACTGTTCACCTATGTGGAGTGGAAGTGGAGTGGTTGCATTGAGGCAGTTGGACAAAATTCAAAATAAAGCTATTAGATTAATCAATAACCCTGCAATCACAGAGGACCTTCCTACATTATCCATACGAAGAAACTTTACATCCCTTGCATTATTGTACAGATATTTTCACAGCAATTGTTCCGAGGAACTTGCTTCAATTGTGCCGCCTCTCCACATCCTTCCCCGTAGAACTAGGGCAGCTGAGAGCACCCATGAATTTACACTTTCTCCTCCACAATGCAGAACTTCTGCTTATCAAAATTAATTTATCCCTAGAACTACTACTCTTTGGAATTCACTTCCCTCGAGTTGCTTTCCACAAACTTACAATCTACAAAAGTTTTAATCCAGTTGTTACAAACATTTTATGAATGGAGGATGCCTTTAGGCACATGGACCTTTTTGTTTTATCTGTGGTTTTCTTTCCTCCGTTCATTGTCTCTTAAAAAAAATATATATATATATCACACAGATCCTTCCTAAACTGTATAGGATCGTCAAATGATAGCCAGAGTAAACTGTCAACACGCGTCTAAATCTTCAAAGGGTTAACTCCTTCTGCACCGACAACGTCTTTATTATATTATTCTAGCTTTATTTAGACGATTTTGTGAAGCTTAAGAAGCATCTGTGAGATAGTGAGATAGTGAGAAGTGAGATAGTTCGAAGCCTGTTCATTGCTGACGATCTTTTTTAAACCAAGAAATCGTCTAACAGTAGCCAGAATATAGTTGACAGAACAGCGCTGGTACAGAAGGGGTTAACTGTCAGTGTGATAATGGTGTCTCCAGTATGTTATCTCCCTTGGTCTCGCGGCTACATAAGTTGGTGGTGTATTTGTCTTACCAACCCATTGAGACCCACAGGTGTCTGTGTGTGTGTTTCAGAGAGGGAGAGAGAGAGTTACAAGGAATAGTTAGAATCTCGGAGACCTTGCAGTGCATTCCGAAGAGATTCTCGAAGTGGAAGGAGAGAGACTGTTTAGTGCACTACACTCTTTACAGAGAGAGAGAGAGAGAGAGAGTGTGTGTGTGTGTATTTTTGCGAGTGTGTGTGCGAGAGAGGCTGAACTAGTGATCGTGTTCATTAACAATTAGACATTGAAGTAAACAATAGTAGTACGCATCATTATTTCAGTATTGCAATCCATCATGCACAATGAATACTAAACATATAAAACACAAAGTATTGTTGAAATAAGAACGTGCTCATTTACACTATAGAGTATTCATTATAATGATTCCAAAAATCAATGACCGTTAACCCCTTCACCACGAAACCACCTTTATGCCCTAGAGTCTGCCAAACAGTTGGCCATTTTGTGCGGTTTAAGAAAGACTTATGTTTTTGAGATTTTTTTTTTTTTTTATTTAGATCGGATTTACCCCCCTGAGTCCTGGAGATAGATCATAAGCTTAAGAAAATCGTCTAATGGTAACTAGAAAAGGATGAACATTACGTCATCGTGCTGAAGGGGTTAATGGGGAGGTAGTTTTTTTCTGGATCCCCTTTTCCCTCATGTTTAGCATTTGAGCTTTTAGATTTCACGACATTATTTCCGTTGGATTGACGATTTGAGACCTTTCGCCCCTTTGCTTTATCAATATCAAGACTGTTCGTGCCATTTAGATATCGATTTTTTTTTATTGGCGAGCGATAGCGAGCCTGTAATTTTAGAAAGAACAAGGCCAGTATATTTTTCTGCCGAAATATGTACAAATTTATCTTGAAAAGGGGTTTAGGGGTGTTTTGTTTTAAAGATGGATGAAGGTCTAGCGAGGAAGCTAAAAAACAAATAAATAAATAAATAAATATATATTATAAAGACCAACAAACAGCACTACCCCCTTGAAAGGAAGGCCTTTCGTATCATTAACTCCCGTCCACTCACTAACTCTCTGCAATCTCTCTCTGTCCGCCGTAATGTTGCATCTCTCTCGCTATTCTATCGCTACTATAATAATCAGTGTTCCTCAGAGCTTTCCCAGTGTATACCACCTCCTTTACGCAGGGCACGTGGTACCCGTCTTGCAACTCAATCCCACCCCTACTCTGTGCAACTCTCCAACCCGAGAGTGAAACGTTACTCTCAAACTTTCTTCTACTCAACAGCTGAGCTCTGGAACTCTCTCCCAGAATCAGTCTTTCCCTCTTCCTATGACTTACATTGCTTCAAACTCCGTGTGCCCAGGCATTTTGGCTCGAACGTCCCTTGATTTTGGCCCTGTCACTCTTTCAACTATGGGGGAGGCACTCGCTATAGGCAGTTCTGCCTTTTGCCTCCCTCAATCACATAGAACAAAAACAATCTAAAAACCCCAAAAATACTAATGTAATCAAACTAATATTTCTACTACTTGGGAAGAGTCTGCCTAGGAATAGGTGTGTAAATGTGCAACCCCTTTGCTCTTGCCCTATATGAACAAAAGAGGTTATAGGGGGTCACGACTTCTGGCCTACTTATAAGGAATAGACTATACATGCTAAAGGGGGGTGGGCGTATTTTGATGCTTATATATTTATATATTGATTATGTTTTTCAGGTTCCTCCCTAGACTCGCTATCACTCGCCAAGACAAAATCAACACCTAAATGACACAAAAGGTCTTCAAAGTGATAACAAAATGGGGCGAAAGGTGATAAAATGGCCAAACTAATGGGCCGAACGTCTTAAAATCTGAAAACTAATGAGGTTAAACATGAGGAAGAAGGGGGACCAAAGAAACAAGACCCATCTCCCCTTAAACAACACAAAAGCAATTTGCCAGCATTTGCCAGATAGAAATAGATCAAATGCAGTTGTTTTTGCAAGAGATATGCAACATGTAGGCAACACAGAGAATACGATTTATCAGAATAATCCATATAGCCTACATATCTACATATTTAGCAACTCAAAGAAACTTGCCTGAATGAGAGAATGAGAGAGAGAGAGAGAGAGAGAGAGACGTTACAATCGTTAAACTATGGGCGAACGTCTTAACCCTTAACTGTCGGCGCGCAACTTATGTCGTGTGAAATAAATATGGACTATATGGCGGTTCACAACTTATGTCGAGCGCCATTTTCACCACGTAATGTTGCTGAGAGAGAGAGCTGAGTGGTGTGAGGAGCGTAGCAATGCTATGACCGTCCCCCCCCACCGCAGTGGACCAACTGAACTGTATTCTAACTTCCTCCCCCTCTTCTCACTCGCTACACAGGGAATTATGTAGGGAAATTACCTAATTACAGGGTTTTTGCACTCGTGTTGCACGATCGTTGCAAGAGAACCAGTGGTCGTACAAGGATGGTTCGGGTGTCATTGGCAGCTCTGTTTACGCCCTTTCAGGGATAGATACTTGTTTTATGCTATGGGTCTATTTAGGCATGAACCATGATCACGTAAACAACCTATATAGGGTAAAAAAAAAAACCCGCTGAGCGCTACGGTCAAATAGACAACCTAGCCCGCTAAATTAGGGTTAAAACCTCCAAACAAATAAGGCTACACATAAGGAGATGAGGGTCTTGCATGAAACTCTCGGATAATTCACAGGAGACAAAAAAGAAAAACAAACAAAATATGACATTGGCTGTGGTATCTGTGTCAAGGGGAGATGGTCGCTTTTTCTAGACCCCATTCTCCTTTTACCCTAATTATGATTCCGAGACTGATTATATGGTACAAGGAAGCTAGTGAGTAAGTCCATGGTTCCAAATTCGGATTCAATATAGTGAAAAATGTATGATTTGACACCAAGATCATTCAAATAGGACAAGTCTTTGCGATTTTATTGCGAAATGCAATGTGTCTGTATATTCAATGGCGGGCATCTTGAAAACTGGCCGCCATCTTGAATTTTTAGGTGGCTAACGGGTTTTATCAAAAGAGCCATCCCAAGGAAGTATGTGTGCCAATGTTGGTGCTTGTTTTCCAGAAATGCACGATTATTCCAGTTATCTGCACGACTATTTGTACAGCCCAAGAATAGGCCGGTGTCACACGAGCGCTTTTTTTGCGCCAAATTTCTATGAGCAAGTTTTTCTCGTACTATTATTGAGTCTCTTTATCATTGGAATCAGAAAATAGATCGAAGGAAGATTATGTTAGGTACTTTAAATCTAATGGTACTTAACATTTGAAGCTGCCGGACTACAATTTCCCGTAGAAATTGACTGAAAAATCGCTCGTGTGACACCGGCTGCAAGCTTAGTGTGTTTGTTGTGTCTTTATCTCCCCGGACAATACCCAGTAAACACGATACTGTCTCTATGTCGGTCTGTCATTCTGACCTTTGTTTGTGTGTTTGGTTGACGGGGTAAAGCTACTAGTATAATCTACTTGATATAACTGTATATATATAATATATATGATATATATATATATATATATATATATATATATATATATATATATTGGAGAGAGGGGGGAGAGGAGGGAGGATGAAAGAACGATATTTGTTTTCCCTTATAGTTTCAGACCAACAACTGAAAGCGTGTAACAAGGTCCTTCAGCGATTAGGCTACCAGAGGTAGATGGTTTGTCCACCTTGAGAGAAGAGCGGAAATGTCCACTGGGAAAAGTTTTGCGATATTTGTTATAGACTTTTGAAGACTTTTATAAATAATATGTTGTTGCGATGAAAATTAAAGCTGTGTCAATATTTTGTAGACTAGGGAGATTCTAGACACCAATCAAGCCAGATAATAGGCAGGAACTCCTGTTTCATGTATTTGGCTTCTCTTACTGTTTCTGTTTGTGTCTCACCTACATAGAGAGTACTCCAGGTAGCTCTCACAAACCCCTCCTCCTTCTATTCATTGCACTACTCTAAACAAGCACACCACCCTTCTTTTTAATAAACCAACAAATGTTTTACTCTATCGTACCGTGAATATGGCTCTCTTTAACTCTTGTAGCTTTGGGAGAGACACCTGTTACAGGCAGCTTTGCCTTTTGTTTCCTTCATACACATAGAACAAAAAGATCAAGCAGTCACTCTTTAGATTAACATTCATAAATTAATATAAATAGTATCGCCATTGTACGGTAGCGCTACTAAATCATGTCTCAGCTGTCATTATGTTTGGCTCACACGATGTTGTATTAATGGCAGTTAGATGTTATATACAGTAGGGTGGAAAAAGGTAGGAACATGTTTTTATATCCCACTCGAAACGAAGAATTCATGTTTAGATATGGCTGATACCAATTATTGATCAAAATATACTTGGTGCCGAGATATCACTTATTTGGCCGACCGTACGTATGACACAAAAGAGCGTTCATAAATATATTGTTTATTATATATTGACTGCGAAATGCTAATACCAAACGTTCTACTTTTCAGGAGTGTGGAGTATGGAATCATGAGCGAGGTGGAAGGCAAGACATGGGGATGGGTGTCAAACAATCACAGAGTTTGACCTTTGACCTCTAATGCCACGGGTCACTAACTCAACTAGTCAACCACAACTTCTATCACAGGCTAAGGTTGATAAGTACATATGATGAACTATGGTGTCAGGGTTCATTCAATCAACTAACTCAACCACCATTTTAACACAGGCTAATATTGCGAGGTGATAGCTGACGGTTTTACATAAGAACGACTTCAGCTTAAAGGCAATGGGCATTCCGAAAATAAAAGGGGAGGTACTTTAGGCTGTGATGGTGAGGACTTTTAAAACACGAGCAAACATTGAGAAAGATATACTGTTAGATGATTTGGGTGTTACACCTGGACGCTTGTAAATATAAAGGCAACAGTATTTCCATAAATAGCGGGAACACTTTAGGTTTTTGTCGAATGTGGGATATATATTTGGAGAATATAGTTCTTTGGGCTCAACGTATAAACATAGAACGAACTTGTAGCAACTCTTTCGAACTGATCATGGGTTGCGCTCACTTGATCTTCACAAACAATAAAAAGTCAACTAAGTATTCTTCCCAGAAATGTGTAACAGGCAATGTACCGGTCCAATTACGCCGGTAAGCGTATAATTTATCATCCCGTTAACAGAAAAGGCCAAATGTTCTGTCCTTAGGACTAATACTTAAATGCATACTCTAGTAAGCAACTTTAAATATGCACCCTGCTTTAAATGTCAACAGGGCTATTCAATGTGAATTGTCAATGTTCACATGATCTATCAACTGCTTCAGTGTAGTTGTCTTCCGCTTTAATATATTAGATCGAGTTAATCTTATCCAAGATATCTATAGCCTCTTGAATGGCAAGATCAGGTGGATTATCGAGAACTGAAAGTTAATGGGAGTGTAATTCTAAATTTTAAAAAGTTCCAGTTAATCTTTACAAGTGGGTTAGAAACAATGCAAGG
>CM064508.1:14918444-15043444 GCA_032716605.1 Paralithodes platypus
GGAGGTTCGATCCATTAGTTTGGCGATTTTAAGAACTTTCGCACCATTATCGTCAATTTAAAGATCTTTCATGCCATTTAGGTGTCGATTTTTTCTTGGCGAGCCATATCGATAGTAGGAATCTTCCTTTGGCTGGGAAATTTTTCTACCGAAAAATTGAAAAATTTATCTAGGGGGTGTAATTTTAAGCTTGATGGAGGTCTAGGGATCAAACTAAAAACCTCCCCTTAAAATAAGTTACATTAGTTCTGGTAACACGGCGCCTAACATTGCCAGCCTAGCATAATTAACAACAAAATACTTTGGGTGACAAATTATATGTCTAGTCTGCAGTGTTTACAGAAGTGTGTGTGTGTGTGTGTGTGTGTATGAGAGCGAGAGTGAGTGTGTGTGAGAGAAACAGATACAGTGTGTGTGTGTGTGTGTTTCTGTGTGATATACATAGATTTACATAGATACACTGGCCACACAGACCTAATGATCCCAGTGAGGTGGTCAAGACTAACAAAACAAGACTAGCATTTCAATATGCAACATAGCCATCCTCAGTACCACTCACAGCAAGAACTCCAAAAGCAACGTAAGGAAGCCATAAAGCATCTATCTTCATATCACTCTAAAATCTCTAATTGGGGCAGAGAAAACCTTGTTACTTCCAATGCTGCCAAAACTCAATTTCTCCGTTTGTCTACTCGTCGCCCCCTCCCAGAATACTATGACTTACTCTTCAACAACATACAAATTATCCCTTCATCTTCTCTCAAAATTCTCGGTGACTCTTTTTCTTCTAATCTATCTTGGAAAGATCATATTACCACTCTTGCTAAAAACCTCTTCCCATAAGCTGGGTGTGCTCAACCGCCTCTGGGGGTTCTTACCCCTATGCAGCTTCTTGCTCTGTACAGAGGCACAATGCGTCCATGTATTGAGTATTGTTCACACGTGTGGGGAGGATCCTTTCACACAGCACTTCTAGTAAAGTAGAAAAGAAAGCCTTCCGTCCCATTAATTCACGTCTACTCACCAATTATCTGCAGTCTCTCTCCCTTCGCCGCAATGTTGCATCTCTCTCATTATTCTACCGCTATTACAATAATCAGTGTTCCTCAGAACTATCTCAGTGCAAACCCCTCCCTCTTCGTAGAACACGTAGCACCCGTCTTGCAACACACTCCCACCCCTACTCTGTTTAACTTTCCAACCCAAGAGAGCAACGTTATTATCAATCTGTCTACTATTTATCAGCCGCGCTCTGAAACTCTCTCCCAGAATCAGTCTTTCCCTCATCCTATGACTTAAATTGCTTCAAACTCCGTGTGTCCAGGCATTTTGGCTCGAATGTCCCTTGATTTTGGCCCTGTCACTCTTTCAACTCTAAGGGAGGCACTCGTCACAGGCAGGTCTGCCTTTTGTCTTTCTCACTCACATAGAAAAAAAAACGATACTACGGGAAAGTGGAAGGATAAAATAACAAAGAAGAGAGAGAGAGAGAGATAATTACAAGGAGTTATAAGGAATACTTGGTATCTCATAGACCTTGCGGTCCATTCCTGGGAGATACTCGAAATGGGAGGAGAGAGACTGTTTAGCGCACTACACTCTTTACAGAGTGTGCAAAATACACTACCCTCTTCTTGAACTGCTCGACTGAAGAATTATTTACAACCTCGGAGGGAAGTTTCATTTCAGGTAGAACAGATCTTATATGTGACAAAGTTTCCACAGATACTGTTGCTGAGCCTTTTCAATTCTAATTTCCAGCCATGGTTGTGTGTTTATTTCACATTGAAGCTAAACATTTTGCTATAATCCACATTGTCAACAAGTTTTTAAAAAACTTCAATGAGCTGACCTCATAGTCTGTGTCTCCAACGGGACGAGATCAAGACCTCTCAACCAGTCATCATAGCTCATTCTTCTAAGCGATGGAATAAGCTTTGTAGAGAGAGAGAGAGAGAGAGAGAGGGGGGGGGGGTGGAGAGAGTGAGAGAGACACTTCACCTTCCTTTAACCCTTATTTAGCGGCGAGCAACATAAGTCGAGTTAAATAAAGCTGGACTATGTGGCGGCGCTCGACATAACTCGAGTGGCAATTTCAGCACGTAATGTGGCTGAGAGAGAGAGACAAGTGGTGGCAGGAGACTAGCGAGCGTATGACTGCTCCAGACCACCGCGGCGAACCTACTGACACAAATCTCAGCTCCCTCCTCCCTCTCTCACTCGCTACATACTCAATTATGTACTGAAAGTACCGAATTACCTGCTTTTTGCACTCGCGTTGCACGGTTATTGCAAGAAAACTATCCATCATACAAGGATCGTTATGGTGTCATTCGAAAGCTCTGTTTATGCCCTTTCAGGGATAGGTACTTGTTTTACGTTCTGGGTCTTATTTAGGCATGAAAATGATCACGTAAACAGCCCTATTTTGGCTAAAAACACCCCGCTGTGCGGTACACATAAATAAACCGCATAGGCCGCTCGTAAGGTGTTAATATTACAATAAAGCAAAATACACATAACACACACACATACCCACACATCTACACACACACACACACACCTACACACGCACCCACACACCTACACACACACACACACACACCTACACACACACACACACACACAGCACACACGGGTCGCTATGATCCTGTGGTCTAAGGCGCTGAAAGGTGGTCTCGCACTGACTGCGGTCACGAGGGTTCGAATCCACCAGAATCCTAGTGTCAAGGTGGTATAATGAGGACATCTGGTTCCTTTGATTCTTGAGTGCGGCCAGACAGTCATCGGTGACTCGATGCTTCACGAGGTGTTTTCATGGACCTCTAGCAGGACATATGGTCAGGAGGAAGGCTTCGTTGGGAAGGTCATATCGTTGTAGGATGGTATCGGTGTACTGGAACCATGAGTAACTGCTTCGTTTTGTAATAGCAGTATATCGCAGTGCCTGTCTATGTAGGATCGATTGTGAGTCCGAGATGACAGCCTGCAGGAAGATGAGGGTTCTCATATGGATGTAAGCTTCAAGGGTGAGTTCCCCAAGTAGCACATATATCGCAGGAGTGGCGACTCGAATGGGCAACCCCTGGATGCATCGAAGGAATTTACGGTGGGATTTTTCGAGTAAGAGTGTCTGAGCTGCAGAAAGTGGTAGCGCTTCTAGTCGATACAGCATCCTCGGCAGTACATAGGTTCGATAGATCTGTAGACAGACCTTTGGGGGGAGTCCAGTGGTGCCATAAAGACCAGCACCCATAAGTGAATAAGCTGTCCTGTTCGCCAGAGCGATACGGTCCTCAACAAGGCTGCATGGTACAATTTCATCTGATACTCTGATGAGACCTACAGTAGGTGGGTGAGACTGCCCGGTACTGGAATAGGGGAATTCCCAATGAGGCATGCTGGATCACTGCTGCTTCCATATGTGACTATCTGCGACTTGTTCGGGTGTATAATGTATCTATTCTGTGTGGTATATCTGTATGTGATATCTAGCATGGCTTGAAGATCATTTTGTGTGTCAGAGATGAGTAGCAAGTCACCAGCACAAGTTGGGGCTCCAATGAAAGTAGGGCCAGCATGGGTACCAAGGTTTGACGTGCTGAGTTGTTGCAGTAGTGGGTCAATGTAGATCTTATAGTTTCCTGTGGAAGAGACTTTACCTTGACCCACGCCTTGCTTCAGGGATATAATGTCACTGTAACGGGTATTCATGCGTATCCTGGATCCATCGACGAGGGAGAAGAGTGTGGGCAACGGTTCACTATCTGGGTACTGTAGTAAAAGTCTTCTTTTCAGGATAGGATGAGACACTACATCAAATGCTTGTTTCACGTCGAGGGCTGCCACGTAGCATGATCGAGGTTGAGTGCTATTGTTTCTGTTGCAACAAGTGCAACCATAGCTGCGGATCTGCCTTCTGTGAAACCAAGCTGCAGCTTGCTTTGTGATACTATGCAGTTGCAGCGGGCTAACACGATCTGTTCAAGCAGTTTGCCGACGATCGGTGTAATGGTGATACCTCTATATGATATGGTACTGATAGGATCCTTCCCTTTCTTGTGGACTGGTATAGTGAAGCCTGTCTTCGTGGATGTTGGAATATAGCCTAAGAGCATCATACTTGTAAAGAGGGTCGCGAGGGATGGAGCAACGATGAGATCTGAATACTTGGGATGTTCTGCTGATATACCGGTTTGGTCATAGGCTTTGCCACTGTTCAGCTTACTGATGGTTTGGCTAACTTCTCTGGTGGTTACTGGGTGGCTGAGAGTTGGAAGCAAAAACTTGCTCTAGGTTTCTATAAATTCCAAGTAAAGAGTGGCCTATTTTAGGTAGGAATCATCATACTCCGGAGCTTCTGACGGAGTGGCTAGGGACCTAAAGTGGCTTGTCCATTCTAGCAGGATGTTGTCAGAGTCAGATATTACTGTGCCATTTATCATTAGTGTATTTCCTGAGGTTGAGGATGGAGAGTTGGATCTCTGGCGTTTTACTAGATCGTGGAAGAGTTTAGTGTCCTTGGTTGAGGCTTCTTGGATTCTTTGGTATAAGGTAGATCGTCTTACGGCCATCTCCTGTCGAAACTGTGATCAGAGAGCTTTCTTTGAATCTTTTCTCCTGATGGCTGCAGGGTGTGGCACCAGGGGCCGCTCCGCTGTGATCCATTGGTTGAGAGCTTGTTTATATAAAGGGCATAGAGGTGCTCCGCAATGGAAGGTGACCATAGTTGAGATATCATTGGACCTGGGCGTCTAGTGGGGATAAAGGAGCTGCTAGCTTTTAACAGAAGGTCTGTGATCTGAGCTATATAGTAGTCAATGCCTTGTATGGTATAGGTTACATTATCGGGAACATGGGAATATATGTGCTGCTTGTAGCCTGCAATGTCTCCTTTGTCCCACATAAGTCTGTTGGCGATGAAGAGAATTGTATCATGGTTCCTCCTTAACCAAGCTGCTATCATCCTGTGTTAGCCTACACATCTTCTCACCAATACAAAGTGTATCTATGTATGTACGTGGTGGGAAGCCAGGCACCTCACGGTGGCCAAAAAGTCGCATGAGACCTCGTAGTTAAGGTAGAATAAGTAATGTACTGTACCTAGGTTTAAGAAAAACTCTTCAGATTTTTAGCATCAGGGCTGCAATAAACAATCAAACCGATATTTATTATTATCAGCCAGAGTGGACAGAAGGGTGCTGAGCTGGTATAGTCATGTTGAACGAATGGGAGATGAAAGGTTTACAAAGAGAATATGTGAGTCAGGTACAAGGGGAGATAGAAGGAGTACAAAGGAGTACAAAGGAAATCCAGCAACAACATATCTAGTGACCCTTCTAGGTTGCTTGTCCTCCAAAACACTGAGGATCAAGTCTCCAAACAGTGGTTTAGAGTGGGTAAGGGAACATTGGAAAGGGAATTACTGCCCAGGAACTAATGTCCGTGGCAGGATTAGGAAGTTAGTAGAGGACAGATGGGTTAGTAACTGAGGGGGGGATAAAATAAAGTTATTCATTTACAAACGCAGTCAGTCACGGGTTTGATGCGAGATATTTGTCTAGGCGGAGTTTAAATGAATCAACGGTGATGCAGTCTATAACGTTTCGGGGAAACCCATTCCACAAGTTGACAACTCGATTGAAGAAGAAATTCTTAGATTCGTGTGAGTTAAAAGATTTACCAATAATTTTGCAACCGTTTCCCCGCGTGTAATTAGATTGGTCGATAGTGAAGTACTTACTACAGTTCATATTGTCGATGCCTTTGATGATTTTGAACACTTGAATTAAGTCACCTCTTAATCTGCGCTGGGTTAAAGGAAATAGATTTAATTCTCTAAGACGCTCTTCGTATGGTTTGTTCTTTAGGCTAGGTATAATTTTGGTAACTCTACGTTGAACTCGTTCTAGCTTGTTTATATCTTTTTGGTAATAAGGGCACCAGGATTGAACGCAGTATTCCAGAAGAGGGCGGACTAAGGAATTGTAAAGGGTTAGGATAACTTCTTTGGATTTATGCTCAAATGACCTGCCTATAAAGCCAATTATTTTGTTTGCCTTCTTAACAACTTCTGAACATTGTTGACTCAGTTTTAGGTTACTTGATATTGTTACTCCCAGATCGGTTTCTCTGTTTACATTCTTAAGCCGAGTGCCATTCATCGAATAGTTTGCTTTCTCATTTAGGTATCCGATATGTAGTACTTTACATTTATCCGCATTGAAACTCATTTGCCAAATTTGGGCCCAAAATGACAATATATCTAGATTGTGTTGCATATCGTCAACTTGTTCTTTTGAGAGTACGCTATTTGCAATTTTTGTATCGTCAGCAAATTTTGAGATTGTACAGGTGAGACCCTCATCTATGTCGTTGATGTAAATTAGAAAGAGAATTGGTCCTAGTACCGATCCCTGGGGTACCCCGCTACTTACATTGGTCCATGTAGATGCCTTACCGTTTATAACTACTCTTTGCTTTCTGTCGCTGAGCCAATTTTCTATCCATTTCAACACACCGTCTTGTATTCCATGCACTTTTAGTTTTAGCAGTAAACGTTTGTGGGGAACTTTGTCAAAGGCCTTTTGAAAATCAAGGTATATAATATCTACAGCTTTACTCTCATCGTAGAGGTTGAGGATATCGTGGAAGAAGTCTAAGAGGTTTGTTAAACAGGAACGTTTTTTACGAAAGCCGTGTTGAGTATCTTTAAGTATGTTATTTTCCTCTAAGTGATTTACGAGTCTGTCTCGTATGACCGTTTCTAGCATTTTACATACAACTGAGGTTAAGCTAATTGGACGATAGTTACTTGGTAGGGATTTGCTGCCTTTTTTGAATATCGGTGTTACGTTGGCTAACTTCCACTGATCGGGCATAGTTCCGACTGCAAGGAAGGGCAGGAAGACCCCCATTGAGATGGAGAGACTGTGTAAGAAAAGCTTTGGATGATAGAGGAATGACTATAGATCAGGCAAGGGAAGTGGTAGTGGACAGGAGTGAATGGAGAATGCTTGTGAATAGTTGAGTGAACACGTGGTCATTTGGAGTAACGGGTCGGGCGCAAGTTGGACTAGATAATAGTCCATCAGGCGCCTGGCCCGGGGAGACGATTAATATGAAGGGTGCGCCTGGAAGTGTGGTGGGAGGGCTTGTGGCTTTGGCTCCGCTGCATGTCTGCCTGCCGAGATCGGAACCTCTCCGGGTGGTCGGGGGCCGGGGGAGTGCTGGAGCGACCTTGGTGACCCTGGTCTCTGAGTCTTCTCCTGGGTGACCTAGATGTGTGTGAATTTGTGTTTTTTATCTGTGTTTGTTCGTTGTTTTATGTTGTTTTTGTGTTTTCCCTGTTCTTGCTCTGTCTTGAGTCGGCTACCCCCAAAATGGGGATTGGGCCTAAGCATATAGATAGATAGAATAGATTATTATTACACACACACACACACACACGCATGGCCCATGTACCTGTATTGATATCAAAATTATTATAGTAATTATTATGTTCCTTCCAACAACCAACCATACTCCTAAAATCGATTAATGAAATTTACAAACACATGTGGCAGTCCGTGAATTCGAACCCAGGATGCTCACACCGAAAATCAACACCTTATACATCGCACCACGAAGACAGTTAAAGGTTGGTGGACACTGCCTACGATTTATTATGCAACTTCGAACCTGCATATCAATCTAAGCATGTACACACATCCCAACTGCAACTCACGTAGGCTATGCATATGTGAATGGAAAGAGCAATTAATGGGGCCTTAACCACTTAGGGAAGTCCTCTCGATAAATTACTCCTGAACCAATATCAATTATTATGTTCCTTTATATAAGTCAGCACTACTGCATGTAATTCTCACATGTATATTTTCAGCTTTTATCTGCAATTTGATGTAACTGTTTATCATATTTATTATCATTATAGGTATTTATTATTATTACAAACGCAATATAACACGTAGCTACACACACATATATGAATGAGCACGGTTCAAAATAATATTTGACAGTATGAGAGTGGATTGGAGGAATTCAATGTATCAAACAATCATACACTACTATTATAGCAAGGCATAGAGCGAGAAATATATTAATTTAACTGACGGGTTGAATGAAAGCAGTTGGGAAACAACAACACATGCTTCAAAGAATGAAAGCAGCTGGGAAACAACAACACATGCTTCAAAGAATGAAAGCAGCTGGGAAACAACAACACATGCTTCAAAGAATGAAAGCAGCTGGGAAACAACAACACATGCTTCAAAGAATGAAAGCAGCTGGGAAACAACAACACATGCTTCAAAGAATGAAAGCAGCTGGGAAACAACAACACATGCTTCAAAGAATGAAAGCAGCTGGGAAACAACAACACATGCTTCAAAGAATGAAAGCAGCGGGAAACAACAACACATGCTTCAAAGAATGAAAGCAGCTGGGAAACAACAACACATGCTTCAAAGAATGAAAGCAGCTGGGAAACAACAACACATGCTTCAAAGAATCTGGACCCCCTTCTCCCTCCTGCTTAGCTCTATTAGTTTTGAGATCTTAAGACGTTCGTTCCATTTGTTTGGCAATTTTGAGGCAATTTGCTCCATTTCTTTGTCAATATTAAGACTATTTGTGTCATATCAGTGTCGATCTTTTCCTGGCGAGCGATAGCGAGCCTGTAATTAAAGTGGAACCGCCCTTCTGCCAGCACACTTTGTTATCGATAATTGTACAAATATATCTTGAAGGAGGGTCTTGGGTTTTTTTCTTCTTAAGCTTGATGGAGGTCTATGCAGAAAACAAAAAACATGATACAAAAATATCTAAATGAGGAAATAAATACGGCCACCCCCCATTAAGGCTGAGATATATATTCCAATATTGTCTTCTCTGTATTCGTCTTTCATAGTTCTTGTATTCTATTCCTTTCAACCCCTTCTCCGATTCCTCCCATTTTTCCTTGGCTTTCTCTCCCACTTTTTCCCGACTCTCTCTCTCTCTCTCTGTAATATCCATGTTTCTCTCTCACAGCAACCCTCCTGGGGAATGCTTTGTTCTGCGACACTTCATTCGCATTACTCTGGTTTAGTCCCCTCTCCCTTCCCCCCGTTCTCTCACTCTCTCTCTCTCTCTCTCTCTCTCTCCTCAATCTCTCTTCCCCTGCATATGTTCTCTCTTCCATCTCTCTTTCCATCCAATATTCAACATTCTAGGAGGATATAATATTTCCGAAGTCATAAGTTTGGCTTTCATCGTCCTCACTCCAGGAGGTGGTGGTCTTGTTGAGGGTCGGCAGAATAAAGGCTCTTGGGAGTTTCAGAGAGAGCTGTCTGTCGCGAAAGATGAGATTTATAGTTTGGTATTTTTTAGGGGTCGATTTTTTTTCCCTGGCGAGCGAAAGCGAGCCTGTAATTTAAGAGTTTTTTAATGTGTTTCTTAGACCTCCATCAAACTTATATTTATACCCCCTGGATTTCCTTTCAAGATACATTTGTACACATTTTCGGTAGGGCCGGTTCCTCTTAAATTACAGACTCGCTATCGCTCGCTATGAAAAACAAATCGACACCTAAATGGCATGAAAGGTTTTAAAGTTGAAATAAATGGGGCGAAGGTTCGTAAAATCGTCAAACTAATGTGGCGAAAGTCTTAAAATCTCTAAAGCAATAGGGCTAAACATGAGGAAGAAAAAGTTCCTTAAGTGGAAATCTACCCTTAAGCAATTCGTTCCTTTCACAGCTTCTGATATCGAATGAATGATGTGGAAATTATTGTTTTTTTATTTTGTTTCTATGTGTATGAAGGAGGCAAACGACAATGCTACCTGTAACAAGTGTCCCCTCCAGGTTGAAAGAGAGACAGGGAGCCAAATTCAAGGTACCGTACGTTAAGTCAAAATGTCGGGACACACGGACATTATAGGGTCTTATGATAGGCTTTCATCGTCCAGTGACCTCACTCTAGGAGGCGGTGGTCTTGCTGAGGGTTGGAGGGAAAGAAGCTCTTGGGAGTTTCAGAGGGAGCTGTTTGTTGTTGACTATTTTTTGTTTTATCTTACGAAGTTTGTGACACATACGCACTTGAAACTACGCACGCAAACGCAAAATTACACACACACACTATGGGTGGCTATGATCCAGTGGTTTAAGGCGCTGTGTTTCGTGCTGACCACAAGAGGCCGGGGCGAGGGTTCGAATCCACCAGAATCCGAAAGGTTTTTTCGGCCATAACGACGGAGAGAATTGAATCGTGATTCCTCCCTAACCAAGTTGCTACACATCTTCTCACCAATGCATAGTGCATCTGCGTATGTACTTGGTGGGAAACCAGGCAAAGGTCACATGTGCCCTCATAGTTAAGGTAGAATAAGTATTGTACTGTACCTAGGTTTAAGGAAATCTCTGTAGATTTTCAACCTCAGGGCTGCAATGAACAATAAACCGACAATTATTATTATTATTACTATTACACACACACACACGTACTAAGTCATCCATGCACTCAGTAAGTTGAATCTTAACCATTTCAAGATCTGATTGCGCATTTATTTTCGATGTGATTTGATGCGATGTGAGATAAAGGGTCTTACTAGTGAAGAAAGTAGAGTGGGAAGTCCATGGTAAAGTGAGGAAAGGTGAAGGCTGGAGAGGTAAAAGTTGGTGGGCTAAACCACCTTGCTATTGTTGTTCTTCACGGGAGTCTTGATTGTGGAGCATTCTTGATTTCTTGAGCTTAATTTTTTTCTAAGCGTTTTTAGTTCCGTTATGCTGGGTTGGACAGGAGGCTCGGTGGTAGTTGTCGGAGTTGCAGGAGGGTCGTTGTTGTTGGTCTTGTGTCGGAGTTCAGGCTGGTAGGCAAAGCATGATGGATGCAGAGAGTATTCGGGATCTGCGTGGGGTGGTGGTGAGATCAGGAGCTTGTTCTTGATCAGCTTCCAGATCCTCCATCTGAAACAAGGCTTGTGCTGGTTCCCGTTCCTCCATTGGTTGTTGTGGCTCCTTTTGTATGCTCAGGGGTCATGGGAGTAGGAGTTTAGGCTAAATGGTGTTCTTCGGCTATTCCGGAGTTGGTGTCTTCTTCTTCGATGATGACATTTTGGCTAGAAGATCCGGAGGGATGACGATGGACGGAAGACCATTTGCCTTGAGGAGCTGGCAGAAGTGTAGAAAGTAGGCTTTTGTTGTCCCCGGCAAGAGCGATGGCTGTGTGTATGACAATGGTGATGGTGTCTGTCTTGGCACCAGTCTTCACACCGGGGATGGTAGCCCAGCTCCTCCTTCCTTGGGCAAAGTGAGAGCCAATGACAGGCCTGCCATTGGGTCCCGTCACTCTGGTGGCCTCCTTTTCTTTCCGTCCATCCTTGATTGTGAATTCGACCTCTTCACCTTCTCCAATGGAAGCAATTGCATTTTTTGGGTTGTTTTTCGCAATATTTTTTTATAAACGAAACATTCCTTGCTGTCTGTTGTTCTTGCAATGAACCCATAGCCTCTCTTAACGTTAAACCTCTTGCAAATCCCAGAGAACTTACTTTGATGATCTAGGGTGGCCATGGTTTGCTGGAGAGAGTAGAACTTGTTGGTTCTTCTGCTGCTGCTGGAGGTCGAATCCAGAATTAATTTGCTCTGTTCTGGCTATTATTAGACAATTTTATTATGATTAGAAAGTGTAACAGCTATGGAAGTCAGAGGGTTAAGTGAAATAGTCTTTACCCTTATATATATACCTAACAAATATGTCAGTACAATTGTTAAGAGCAAACCTGGTGGTCCCTCGGATATCCACCCCCGGCAGGGTTGGGTCATTGACACAGGGCCCTCCCGGTCGTCATCATGCGACTGTGTCAAGAGCATTGCAACATCCCAAAGCTGCTCGTTGGTGCAGCGTTTTCTTTAGCAATATAAGGGGACTTCACTCTAACATCAATTCTGTACACCAATTTCTTCAAGCAGAATCCCCTACTCTCCTTTTTTTGACAGAGACTCAAGTAACATCCACATCTGACCCGTCTAGATTTAATTTTCCAGGTTATCAACTGCTCCAAAATTTCAGACCTAAAGGAGGTGTATCTTGCTTCGCAAAATCTGAAATTGCCCTGGAGGAGGTTACTGGTTTCAATTGTCCCTATTTTGATTATTCTATATACAAATTAATTTCTGCTGGTAAATTTAAATACATATGTTGCATCTACCGTTCCGCAAATACTCCTCCAGATCAAAGTCTTTTTGATTATCTGTCCTCACAACTCAGTGTCCTCAACTTAAATGCTTCTTCTGAAATCACTGTGTTGGGTGATTTTAATGTCCATACTGTTGAATGGCTCACTCATTCAGCCAGGACTGATGATGCTGGTCTTGAATGTGAGCTATTTGCAGACTCTTTTAATCTCACTCAACTAGTCAACCAACCCACCCGTGTACCAGATAATCCTAATCATAATTCTCACCTACTGGACTTATTTTTAACAACCAATTCAGAAAATTATGAAGTTACAGTGAGGTCCCCGCTTGGATCTTCTGATCACTGTCTGATACAGGCCACCTGTCTATCACCTTCCCACTCTGAACCTGGTTTGGTGACTAAATGGCATTACGATAGGGCAGACTGGGAGGGTCTTCAAGTTTTTTTTATTGATATTTCCTGGACCTCTTTCTTTTCGAATGATGCACACTCCACCTTGAGCCACATACAACATTTTGTAAAAATTGGAATTGAAACTGTTATTCCTCATCAAAAGTACAGTAAAAGATCTAATTCACCTAAATGGTTTGACCATAATTGTGCTAGAGTAACTGAACAAAAAGCAATAGCCTACAATGCATACGCAAGATCAAAAACACATGAAACCTTTAATTACTTTAGAAACATCAGAAATCATGCCAAAACTGTATTAAACTTAACTAAATCAAACTTTCTCCACAAGCAGGCAAATAAACTTCTAAATAATCCAAATGATAACAAAATATTTTGGTCTACTCTTAACTCATTCAAATCCAACTTCACTACTGCTTCATCCATTCCACCATTAAAATCTCCAACTGGCAATCTTGTAAGTGACCCACGAGGTAAAGCTAACCTTCTTGCGGATATTTTCTCCACCAACTCAACCTTAGATGAAATAAATCAAGATGTCCCTGTAATTAATTTTAATTCGCCTAAAATTCCCTCACTTAAGAGCCACACCAGACATGTCAAAACTATTTTGCAGAATCTCTCAGTAGATAAGACTCCTGGTCCAGATGAAATTCCTCCAATAGTACTTAAGAATTGCTCCTTGGCGCTCGCTCCTGTATTGGCAACATTTTTCCGTCTGTGTACTCATACCTCATGCTTCCCAGTACCCTGGAAAGAAGCAAACATCCATCCAGTTCCTAAAAAAGGTGCCTCTTCAGATCCATCAAACTACAGACCAATAGCTATAACTTCCACTCTTGGTAAAGTCTTTGAAATTATATTAAATAATCACATAATTAAGCATCTTGAGAATAATAAATTAATCACTGATAGGCAATATGGTTTTAGACGATGTCGATCAACTGCAGACATTCTTTGCTTTCTTACGAATCAAATCAACCAAGCTACAGACCAACATGGTGAAACACATACAATAGCACTGGATATATCAAAGGCATTTGATAGAGTCTGGCATCAATCCTTATTGTCGAAGATGTCACACTACGGCCTTGCATCATTAGTTCCACTAATTTCTTCTTATCTTCATAACATAAAAATATGTGTAATGGTAGATGGCCTTTATTCTCAATTTCACTCAATAAATGCTGGTGTTCCCCAGGGATCAGTTTTGGCCCCAACTCTGTTCCTCATTCATATCAATGATCTCATATCTACCACTCATAATCCAATACATTCCTATGCAGATGACTCAACACTCCACAGTTCCTTCATATTTACCAATTCTTTCACCCAACCCGATCTTATAAATTCAAAAATAAACACTGCAATTTCTCTGAACCAGGACCTTTCTAGAATTAATGAATGGGGACAAAAGAATCTAGTTTCCTTTAATGCACAGCAAACCAAGTGCATTCAATTTTCTAACCGACAGAATATCACTGACTCCCATATATGTTTTAATGATGTAAATATTCCTACTTCCCCTACGGTATTGACATTCTCGGTGTAACATTAACTACTAACTTGAGCTGGACACATAATGTTAGAAGCATTGCTAAGAATGCCTCTAAAAAACTGGGACTCCTGTACAGAGTTCGAGAATTCTTCACTGACGAGCAGTTGGCCGTAATATATAAAAGTCATGTGCGTTCTCATATGGATTACTGTTCACCTATGTGGAGTGGAAGTGGAGTGGTTGCATTGAGGCAGTTGGACAAAATTCAAAATAAAGCTATTAGATTAATCAATAACCCTGCAATCACAGAGGACCTTCCTACATTATCCATACGAAGAAACTTTACATCCCTTGCATTATTGTACAGATATTTTCACAGCAATTGTTCCGAGGAACTTGCTTCAATTGTGCCGCCTCTCCACATCCTTCCCCGTAGAACTAGGGCAGCTGAGAGCACCCATGAATTTACACTTTCTCCTCCACAATGCAGAACTTCTGCTTATCAAAATTAATTTATCCCTAGAACTACTACTCTTTGGAATTCACTTCCCTCGAGTTGCTTTCCACAAACTTACAATCTACAAAAGTTTAATCCAGTTGTTACAAACATTTTATGAATGGAGGATGCCTTTAGGCACATGGACCTTTTTGTTTTATCTGTGGTTTTCTTTCCTCCGTTCATTGTCTCTTAAAAAAATATATATATATATATCACACAGATCCTTCCTAAACTGAATAAAATCGTCAAATGATAGCCAGAGTAAACTGTCAACACGCGTCTAAATCTTCAAAGGGTTAACTCCTTCTGCACCGACAACGTCTTTATTATATTATTCTAGCTTTATTTAGACGATTTTGTGAAGCTTAAGAAGCATCTGTGAGATAGTGAGATAGTGAGAAGTGAGATAGTTCGAAGCCTGTTCATTGCTGACGATCCTTTTTAAACCAAGAAATCGTCTAACAGTAGCCAGAATATAGTTGACAGAACAGCGCTGGTACAGAAGGGGTTAACTGTCAGTGTGATAATGGTGTCTCCAGTATGTTATCTCCCTTGGTCTCGCGGCTACATAAGTTGGTGGTGTATTTGTCTTACCAACCCATTGAGACCCACAGGTGTCTGTGTGTGTGTTTCAGAGAGGGAGAGAGAGAGTTACAAGGAATAGTTAGAATCTCGGAGACCTTGCAGTGCATTCCGAAGAGATTCTCGAAGTGGAAGGAGAGAGACTGTTTAGTGCACTACACTCTTTACAGAGAGAGAGAGAGAGAGAGAGTGTGTGTGTGTGTATTTTTGCGAGTGTGTGTGCGAGAGAGGCTGAACTAGTGATCGTGTTCATTAACAATTAGACATTGAAGTAAACAATAGTAGTACGCATCATTATTTCAGTATTGCAATCCATCATGCACAATGAATACTAAACATATAAAACACAAAGTATTGTTGAAATAAGAACGTGCTCATTTACACTATAGAGTATTCATTATAATGATTCCAAAAATCAATGACCGTTAACCCCTTCACCACGAAACCACCTTTATGCCCTAGAGTCTGCCAAACAGTTGGCCATTTTGTGCGGTTTAAGAAAGACTTATGTTTTTGAGATTTTTTTTTTTTTTTATTTAGATCGGATTTACCCCCCTGAGTCCTGGAGATAGATCATAAGCTTAAGAAAATCGTCTAATGGTAACTAGAAAAGGATGAACATTACGTCATCGTGCTGAAGGGGTTAATGGGGAGGTAGTTTTTTTCTGGATCCCCTTTTCCCTCATGTTTAGCATTTGAGCTTTTAGATTTCACGACATTATTTCCGTTGGATTGACGATTTTGAGACCTTTCGCCCCTTTGCTTTGTCAATATTGAGACCTTTCGTGCCATTTAGATATCGATTTTTTTTACTGGTGAGCGATAGCAAGCCTGTGATTTTAGAAAGAACAAGGCCAGTATATTTTTCTGCCGAAATATGTACAAATTTATCTTGAAAAGGGGTTTAGGGGGTGTTTTGTTTTAAAGATGGATGAAGGTCTAGCGAGGAAGCTAAAAAACAAATAAATAAATAAATAAATATATATTATAAAGACCAACAAACAAGCACTACCCCCTTGAAAGGAAGGCCTTTCGTATCATTAACTCCCGTCCACTCACTAACTCTCTGCAATCTCTCTCTGTCCGCCGTAATGTTGCATCTCTCTCGCTATTCTATCGCTACTATAATAATCAGTGTTCCTCAGAGCTTTCCCAGTGTATACCACCTCCTTTACGCAGGGCACGTGGTACCCGTCTTGCAACTCAATCCCACCCCTACTCTGTGCAACTCTCCAACCCGAGAGTGAAACGTTACTCTCAAACTTTCTTCTACTCAACAGCTGAGCTCTGGAACTCTCTCCCAGAATCAGTCTTTCCCTCTTCCTATGACTTACATTGCTTCAAACTCCGTGTGCCCAGGCATTTTGGCTCGAACGTCCCTTGATTTTGGCCCTGTCACTCTTTCAACTATGGGGGAGGCACTCGCTATAGGCAGTTCTGCCTTTTGCCTCCCTCAATCACATAGAACAAAAACAATCTAAAAACCCCAAAAATACTAATGTAATCAAACTAATATTTCTACTACTTGGGAAGAGTCTGCCTAGGAATAGGTGTGTAAATGTGCAACCCCTTTGCTCTTGCCCTATATGAACAAAAGAGGTTATAGGGGGTCACGACTTCTGGCCTACTTATAAGGAATAGACTATACATGCTAAAGGGGGGTGGGCGTATTTTGATGCTTATATATTTATATATTGATTATGTTTTCAGGTTCCTCCCTAGACTCGCTATCACTCGCCAAGACAAAATCAACACCTAAATGACACAAAAGGTCTTCAAAGTGATAACAAAATGGGGCGAAAGGTGATAAAATGGCCAAACTAATGGGCCGAACGTCTTAAAATCTGAAAACTAATGAGGTTAAACATGAGGAAGAAGGGGGACCAAAGAAACAAGACCCATCTCCCCTTAAACAACACAAAAGCAATTTGCCAGCATTTGCCAGATAGAAATAGATCAAATGCAGTTGTTTTTGCAAGAGATATGCAACATGTAGGCAACACAGAGAATACGATTTATCAGAATAATCCATATAGCCTACATATCTACATATTTAGCAACTCAAAGAAACTTGCCTGAATGAGAGAATGAGAGAGAGAGAGAGAGAGAGAGAGAGACGTTACAATCGTTAAACTATGGGCGAACGTCTTAACCCTTAACTGTCGGCGCGCAACTTATGTCGTGTGAAATAAATATGGACTATATGGCGGTTCACAACTTATGTCGAGCGCCATTTTCACCACGTAATGTTGCTGAGAGAGAGAGCTGAGTGGTGTGAGGAGCGTAGCAATGCTATGACCGTCCCCCCCCACCGCAGTGGACCAACTGAACTGTATTCTAACTTCCTCCCCCTCTTCTCACTCGCTACACAGGGAATTATGTAGGGAAATTACCTAATTACAGGGTTTTTGCACTCGTGTTGCACGATCGTTGCAAGAGAACCAGTGGTCGTACAAGGATGGTTCGGGTGTCATTGGAAAGCTCTGTTTACGCCCTTTCAGGGATAGATACTTGTTTTATGCTCTGGGTCTATTTAGGCATGAACATGATCACGTAAACAACCCTATATAGGGTAAAAAAAAAAACCCGCTGAGCGCTACGGTCAAATAGACAACCTAGCCCGCTAAATTAGGGTTAAAACCTCCAAACAAATAAGGCTACACATAAGGGAGATGAGGGTCTTGCATGAAACTCTCGGATAATTCACAGGAGACAAAAAAGAAAAACAAACAAAATATGACATTGGCTGTGGTATCTGTGTCAAGGGGAGATGGTCGCTTTTTCTAGACCCCATTCTCCTTTTTACCCTAATTATGATTCCGGGACTGATTTTATGGTACAAGGAAGCTAGTGAGTAAGTCCATGGTTCCAAATTCGGATTCTACATAGTGAAAAATGTATGATTTGACACCAAGATCATTCAAATAGGACAAGTCTTTGCGATTTTATTGCGAAATGCAATGTTTCTGTATATTCAATGGCGGCCATCTTGAAAAATGGCCGCCATCTTGAATGTTTAGGTGGCTAACGGGTTTTATCAAAAGAGCAATCCCCAAGGAGTATGTGTGCCAATGTTGGTGCTTGTTTCCAGAAATGAACGATTATTCCAGTTATCTGCACCACTATTTGTAGAGCCCAAGGATAGGCCGGTGTCACACGAGCGCTTTTTGCGCCAAATTTCTATGAGCAAGTTTTTCTCGTACTATTATTGAGTCTCTTTATCATTGGAATCAGAAAATAGATCGAAGGAAGATTATGTTAGGTACTTTAAATCTAATGGTACTTAACATTTGAAGCTGCCGGACTACAATTTCCCGTAGAAATTGACTGAAAAATCGCTCGTGTGACACCGGCTGCAAGCTTAGTGTGTTTGTTGTGTCTTTATCTCCCCGGACAATACCCAGTAAACACGATACTGTCTCTATGTCGGTCTGTCAGTCTGACCTTTGTTTGTGTGTTTGGTTGACGGTGTAAAGCTACTAGTATAATCTACTTGATATATACTGTATATATATAAATATATATATATATATATATATATATATATATATATATATATATATATATATTGGAGAGAGGGGGGAGAGGAGGGGAGGATGAAAGAACGATATTTGTTTTCCCTTATAGTTTCAGACCAACAACTGAAAGCGTGTAACAAGGTCCGGCAGCGATTAGGCTACCAGAGGTAGATGGTTTGTCCACCTTGAGAGAAGAGCGGAAATGTCCACTGGGAAAAGTTTTGCGATATTTGTTATAGACTTTTGAAGACTTTTATAAATAATATGTTGTTGCGATGAAAATTAAAGCTGTGTCAATATTTTGTAGACTAGGGAGATTCTAGACACCAATCAAGCCAGATAATAGGCAGGAACTCCTGTTTCATGTATTTGGCTTCTCTTACTGTTTCTGTTTGTGTCTCACCTACATAGAGAGTACTCCAGGTAGCTCTCACAAACCCCTCCTTCTATTCATTGCACTACTCTAAACAAGCACACCACCCTTCTTTTTAATAAACCAACAAATGTTTTACTCTATCGTACCGTGAATATGGCTCTCTTTAACTCTTGTAGCTTTGGGAGAGACACCTGTTACAGGCAGCTTTGCCTTTTGTTTCCTTCATACACATAGAACAAAAAGATCAAGCAGTCACTCTTTAGATTAACATTCATAAATTAATATAAATAGTATCGCCATTGTACGGTAGCGCTACTAAATCATGTCTCAGCTGTCATTATGTTTGGCTCACACGATGTTGTATTAATGGCAGTTAGATGTTATATACAGTAGGGTGGAAAAAGGTAGGAACATGTTTTTATATCCCACTCGAAACGAAGAATTCATGTTTAGATATGGCTGATACCAATTATTGATCAAAATATACTTGGTGCCGAGATATCACTTATTTGGCCGACCGTACGTATGACACAAAAGAGCGTTCATAAATATATTGTTTATTATATATTGACTGCGAAATGCTAATACCAAACGTTCTACTTTTCAGGAGTGTGGAGTATGGAATCATGAGCGAGGTGGAAGGCAAGACATGGGGATGGGTGTCAAACAATCACAGAGTTTGACCTTTGACCTCTAATGCCACGGGTCACTAACTCAACTAGGTCAACCACAACTTCTATCACAGGCTAAGGTTGAGAAGTAACATATGATGAACTATGGTGTCAGGGTTCAGTCAATCAACTAACTCAACCACCCCTTTTAACACAGGCTAATATTGAGAGGTGATAGCTGACGGTTTTACATAAGAACGACTTCAGCTTAAAGGCAATGGCATTCCGAAAATAAAGGAGGTCTTTAGGCTGTGTGGTGAGGACTTTTAACACGAGCCAACATTGAGAAGATATACTGTAGATGATGGGTGTTACACCTTGATGCTTGTAATATAAAGGCAACATTATTTCAATAATAGCGGGAACACTTAGGTTTTTGTCGAATGATGGAGATATATTTGGAGATTATATTTCTTTGGCTCAACGTCTAACATAGAACGAACTTGTAGCAACTCTTTCGAACTGATCAGTGTTGCGCTCACTTGCTCAAAACAATAAAAAGTCAAATACGTATTCTTCAAGAAATGTGTAACAGGCAATGTAACGGTCAATTACGCCGGTAAGCGTATAATATATCCGTTAACAGAAAAGGCCAAATGTTCTGTTCATAGACTAATACTTAAAGGCATATCTATTCAGCAACTTTAAATATGCACCCTGCTTTAAATGTCAACAGGCTATCAATGTGAATTGTCAATGTCACATTATCTATCAACTGCTTCAGTTTAGTTGTTTTCGCTTTAATATATTAGCTCGAGTTAATCTTATCCAAGATATCTATCGCCTCTTGAATGGCAAGATCAGTGGGATTATCGAGAACTGAAAGTTAATGGGAGTGTAATTCTAAATTTTAAAAAGTTCCAGTTAATCTTTACAAGTGGTAGAAACAATGCAAGGCAATAAGAAAGAGTTACTACATATTAAACCCTGATACTGTTACAGGAAAGACGTATTAAAGAAGAGCGAATAAATACACGTGCGAGATGACATTAAAGTGAATTTGAAAAAAACATGAGTTAACATTTTATAAGTCAGAGTTAAACGAAAACATGATTGGAATGTTACAACAATAATAGAGAAGCGAATTAATACATGTGAGAGGCAACAAATAAGTGTATTAGGAGAGACCACAAAGTATACCATGTTATAAGACAGAGATAAAGAAACAGGCTTGAAGTGCTGAGGTAACAAAGGACTGCAATAGGCCACTGATATAAAGAATTTTATGGAGGCAAATAAATCTATCAGTGTGTGAATTGAAACAAACTTACAATACAGAAAAGAAGGTTTAATAAAATAAACAGTAATTGGAATGATCCTATATAAGTTGACTAATATACCGTGAATATCGAGTAAAAACAAAAAACAAAAACAGTAAAAAGGGCCTTTCATAATAGTAGTGATTTCGACTTTCCCTCTTATAAGGTATACCAATTAGATTGCACATTTTGTGGAATGAACTAAACATTGTTGACGTATGACCAGGCCGGGCTTCGAACCCGGGCCTGTACCCTAGCAGACCAACACGAAGTTGACTAGACCACCGAGGAACTAGTTAATATATAAAAGAAACACACTAAGGAGCGGCCAAGAAAACTAGAGTGATTAAAGGAGTGAAGGCCCTTATAGGAGTGACTTCAAGCTATTGTATATAAAGTGACACGTGTAGTAAGGTATACAAAATAATAGTGTGCATAATGTGGAATACATATAATGTATACAATTAAAGAATGAAGGCCTAGACAACATAAGTGATTAAAAGGAATGCAGACCCTGCATATAGGAGTGACTTCAAGCTATTGTATCTAAAGTGACACATTAAAAGGAGTGAAATCTCTTAATATAGCAGTGACTTCAAGTTGTTGTATCAAACGTGACACAATAAAAAGAGGTCTAGAAAACTGGACTGAATTAATGGGAGTAAATGCCCCTTATATAGGAGTGACGTCAAGCTACTGTACCTAAAGTAACACATTTAAGAAGTAGAGGCCTAGAAACAGGGCTGACTAAAGGGAGTGACGACCCTGAAAATAGGAGTGCCTTCAAGCTAGTATATAAAAAGTGACACACTAAAGGAGTAGAGGCCTAGCAAACAGGAGTGATTAGAGACCCTTATAGGAGTGACTTCAAGCTGTTGTATCAAACGAGACTCAAAGAAAGAAGTTGAAGCCTAATTAACATAAGTAATTAAAACAGTGAAAGCCCAAAACAATTTATAGGAGTGACTTCAAGTTATTGCATCTAAAGTGTTAGATGTAGTATGGCATAGAAAATAAAGTGCAGTCTGGAATAATATAATCAATACATTACAGGAGTGGAATCTGAGCAAATAGGTGTGACTAAAGGGAGTAAAAGCCCTGAATAAAGGAGATATTTTAAGCTATTGTAATAAAAGTAACATAGTTAAGAAATAGAGGCCTAGGAAACTAAACTGACTAAAGGGAGTGCAGGCCCTGAAATTAGAGTGACTGGAAGCTGTAAAGTAGCAGCCCATCTGTTGCCATGGTGGAGGTGGCGTTAGTGTTGGGGGGACGCCTGGGTCTGCTGCCTCGACTGATCTGGCTACTGGGGCTTCTTGTCTGTACGGCATCAGACCAAAAAGGAGGTTAGTATTATCTTAACCTCTTTTGTACCGGTGACGTCTTTTTTTTTTTTTTTTTTATTATATTCTAACTATTTGTAGGCGATTTTATGCAGTTTATGTAGGATTTATGACAGTAAAGAGGATTGAAATATAGTTAGAAGTCTGTTAATTGCTGAGTCCCCTTTTAAACTGAATACAATCGTCTAATAGTAGCCAGAATACAATTACAACGACGTCTCCGTTAAATAAAGGGATACAATCGTTACTTAACCTATCAACCAAATTAAAACACGCAAATATACATATTTGCCCACAGCTCCTTTCTAAACTGTATAAACTCGTATAAAGATAGCCAGAATAAACTGTCAACATCCGTCATAATCTTTAAAGAGTTAAACTAAAACTTGAAATGGACTTTCGGAAAGGATTAAAGAAAATTATTCGTTGGACGGACGAAGATTATGAAATCTTACAAACAAAATAAATACCTTATGCACAATCACTTGAAAAAGACAAACGCGTATTTATTGCAATTACCCCAAGTATCTGAGACCGTTTCAATTACTGTCAATATCCAATTAACTTCACATTGGCAATAATTTCTTTTTCTTGAGCAAGGAACAGGTTTACCAAATCAAGTCCGCTAGACAGTAAATTAATGCCGAAAATAGCTTGAATAACGTCACAATCTCTACAATATCTATAAATGGCTCAAATCTACAGAATATCGCTAGAATTCATGTCGCTAGATGTAAATATTTACCTCTAGGCCGAAGTATCTCTAGATCTAGCGGGAAAGTAGCTAAATTGGCAACCCGGGCAAGGGATTGGATACCGGTAGCACACAAGGGTGAGGTCCTATCCAGAGTGAGGCTTGGCATCCTCTACCAAATCTTAGCCGTTTCTGTCTGTCTCTTTTACTGTCCTACATTTTCCTTTTGGGGGCAGCGGGCTAGGAATCTTCCTTACCTTGTAAAATTCACCTACTAGACGAGACAGAGTAAGAGATGAGGGAACGCGAAAGTGGTTCCGGACCCTAAGAATTAGAACAATAAATTATGTTTCTGTTTAGGCTCTGTCTCGAGTCAGCCACACCCAGCTATGAGGTATGTGCCTAGGTACATACATACATACATACATACATACAATCATACAATACTAGAGCTGGAAACACTCCAACAATTTGCGATGCTCAACGTAGGAGTATCATCAAATGAAGCAATTACTACCACTGCGGCATCTTCGAACAGCCCAACGCCTGATATAGCAGTACCCGCTTCAATACATGCAACACGCCAGGAAAATAATGACTCCGCTCCCTCTCAGGACAACTTTCGCGTTGTGAGAAACAACGTTCGCCCCATCACAAGGAGGATCATCACCGAAACCATGTACCAGAACCGTTACCAGATTCTTGCTGAATTAGACGACGAAGAAGAAATATAAGAAATTAGGCTCGTAAGAGATTCCATGGTTCGTAGACAACTTATGGAGTTCTGCGCCAGGGCACCCAGGACAAGGAAGCACTTTTGTATCCTGGGTGGCGGTGTGGACGACGTTGCAGCTGCAGTCAACGAAGATTCGAAGTAAGCCCCCTCACGCACAATGTACGTCATTCATCTCAGATCTAATGACGTGCAGCGGACCCGATCGGAGACCTCATGCTGAAGTACCGGAAGTGATTCAGAAGTATAAGGAAAAGTCACGCAGTCATCATATCAGGGATCGTCCCCAGTATCGGTGTGAATGGCCGATTCTTCAATATAGCCACTAGCGTAAATCGTCGTCTGGATGACCTCTGCAGGGAGGAAACCGTTGGATTCATCAATACCTGGAATGACTTCTACCATGAAGATCATCTGTTTGTAGCGGATGGAGTCCATCTGAACCAGGTGGGACCAGCAAGATTTGGCCGCCTGCTTCACGACGCAGTGAAGGATTTTCGGAGAAAAAGCAGAGCCAACCAAGGACCACCCGGGACGAGGTTTAAGGCCCGAGGACCACCAGGGACGAGGATCGAGGACCGTGGACGACCAGAGGCGACGATCGAGGACCGAGAACTACCAGGGACGACGATCGAGGACAGCGAGAACGGAGGACCACCAGAGACAATGATCGAAGACAGCGAGGTCTGAGAACCATTAGGGACAATGATCGAGGACACCGATGCCCGAGGACAACCAGGGTAGAGGATCGAGGACTGAGGGCAGACAGTTACATAAATGTAGATCAAAGCAGAACCAAGAATTTGAATAAAGAGCATTCTGTGAATTCCAAATCCAAAACTTTAAATGTTTTCTATGCAAACGCTCGTAGCATACGCAATCAATTTTCAGATATAAAGGAACTAGTGTTTACAGAAAATTACGATGCTATTGGCATAACAGAATCTTGGTTCAATACAGAAGACAGAGACCTTTTAGCAGAGTATTCACTTCCCGGTTTTGTAATGTTTGAGAAAAGCCGAATTAATAGAAATGGAGGTGGAGTTTTATTTGTTATCAAAGAAAATCTTAACCCGACCCTCTTGTCAAAACCTCAAATTGTGAATGTCGACACATCTTTTGTGCTAATAAAGAATAATAAAGGTGCAAAAATAATACTTGCATTATTATACAGACCTCCAGCTCAATCAGTGCAAACTGACCGAGAAATTTATGAGCAAATTGCAGATTTTGTTTTTGTTTTTTTTTGTTAAGGAGACAATGAACGGAGGAAGGAAAAACACAGATAAAACAAAAAGGTCCATGTGCATAAAGGCATCCTCCATTCATAAAATGTTTGTAACAACTGGATTTAAACTTTTGTAGATTGTAAGTTTGTGGAAAGCAATTCGAGGGAAGTGAATTCCAAAGAGTAGTAGCTCTGGGGATAAATGAATTCTGATAAGCAGAAGTTCTGCATTGTGGAGGAGAAAGTGTAAATTCATGGGCGCTCTCAGCTGCCCTAGTTCTACGGGGAAAGATGTGGAGAGGTGGCACAATTGAAGCAAGTTCCTCGGAACAATTGCTGTGAAAATATCTGTAGAATAATGCAAAGGATGCAACGTTTGTGGATAATGTAGGAAGGTCCTGTGTGATTGCAGGGTTATTGATTAATCTAATATCTTTATTTTGAATTTTGTCCAACTGCCTCAATGCAACCACTCCACTTCCACTCCACAGAGGTGAACAGTAATCCATCTGAGAACGCACATGACTTTTATATATTACGGCCAACTGCTCGTCAGTGAAGAATTCTCGAACTCTGTACAGGAGTCCCAGTTTTTTAGAGGCATTCTTAGCAATGCTTCTAACATAATGTGTCCAGCTTAAGTTAGTAGTTAATGTTACAACGAGAATGTCAATACTAGGGAAAGTGGAAATATTTACATCATTAACAAATATATGGGAGTCAGTGAGATTCTGTCGGTTAGAAAATTGAATGTACTTGGTTTTCTATGCATTAAAGAAAACTAGATTCTTTTGTCCCCATTCATTAATTCTAGAAAGGTCCTGGTTAAGAGAAATTGCAGTGTTTATTTTTGAATTTATACGATCGGGTTGGGTGAAAGAATTGGTAAATGTGAAGGAACTGTGGAGTGTTGAGTCATCTGCGTAGGAATGTATTGGATTATGAGTGGTAGATATGAGATCATTGGTATGAATGAGGAACAGAGTTGGGGCCAAAACTGATCCCTGGGGAACACCAGCATTTATTGATTGAAATTGAGAAAAAAGGCCATCTACCATTACACATATTTTTTCTGTTATGAAGATAAGAAGAAATTAGTGGAACTAATGATGCAAGGCCGTAGTGTGACATCTTCGACAATAAGGATTGATGCCAGACTCTATCAAATGCCTTTGATATATCCAGTGCTATTGTATGTGTTTCACCATGTTGGTCTGTAGCTTGGTTGATTTGATGCGTAAGAAGGCAAAGAATGTCTGCAGTTGATCGACATCGTCTAAAACCATATTGCCTATCACTGATTAATTTATTTTTCTCAAGATGCTTAATTATGTGATTATTTAATATAATTTCAAAGACTTTACCAAGAGTGGAAGTTATAGCTATTGGTCTGTAGTTTGATGGATCTGAAGAGACACCTTTTTTAGGAACTGGATAGATGTTTGCTTCTTTCCAGGGTACTGGGAAGCATGAGGTATGAGTACACAGACGGAAAATTTTTGCCAATACAGGAGCGAGCACCAAGGAGCAATTCCTAAGTACTATTGGAGGAATTTCATCTGGACCAGGAGCCTTATCTATTGAGAGATTCTTCAAAATAGTGTTGACATGTCTGGTGTGGATCTTAAGTGAGGGAATTTCAGGCGAATTAAAATTAAGTACAGGGACATCTTGATTTATTTCATCTAAGGTTGAGTTGGTGGAGAAAATATCCGCATGAAGGTTAGCTTTACCTCGTGGGTCACTTACAAGATTGCCAGTCGGAGATTTTAATGGTGGAATGGATGAAGCAGTAGTGAAGTTGGATTTGAATGAGTTAAGAGTAGACCAAAATATTTTGTTATCATTAAGAGTATTTAGAAGTTTATTTGCCTGCTTGTGGAGAAAGTTTGATTTAGTTAGGTTTAATACAGTTTTGGCATGATTTCTGATGTTTCTAAAGTAATTAAAGGCTTCATGTGTTTTTGATCTTGTGTATGCATTGTAGGCTATTGCTTTTTGTTCAGTTACTCTAGCACAATTATGGTCAAACCATTTAGGTGAATTAGATCTTTTACTGTACTTTTGATGAGGAATAAAAGTTTCCATTCCAATTTTTACAAAATCTTGTATGTGGCTCAAGGTGGAATGTGCATCATTAGAAAAGAAAGAGGTCCAGGGAATATCAATAAAGAAACCTTGAAGACCCTCCCAGTCTGCCCTATCGTAATGCCATTTAGTCACCAAAACAGGTTTAGAGTGGGATGGTGTGGTAGGTGATAGACAGGTGGCCTGTATCAGACAGTGATCAGAAGATCCAAGCGGGGACCTCACTGTAACATCATAATTTTCTGAATTGGTTGTTAAAAATAAGTCCAGTAGGTGGGAATTATGATTAGGATTATCTGGTACACAGGTGGGTTGGTTGACTAGTTGAGTGGGATTAAATGAATCTGCAAATAGCTCACATTCAAGACCAGCATCATCAGTCCTGGCTGAATGAGTGACCCATTCAACATTATGGACATTAAAATCACCCAACACAGTGATTTCAGAAGAAGCATTTAAGTTGAGGACACTGAGTTATGAGGACAGAGAATCAAAAAGACTTTGCTCTGGAGGAGTATTTGGGGAACGGTAGATGCAACATATGTATTTAAATTTACCAGCAGAAATTAATTTGTATATAGAATAATCAAAATAGGGACAATTGAAACTAGTAACCTCCTCCAGGGCAATTTCAGATTTTTCGAAGCAACATACACCTCCTTTAGGTCTGAGATTTTGGAGCAGTTGATAACCTGGAAAATTAAATCTAGACGTGTCAGATGTGGATGTTACTTGAGTCTCTGTCAAAAAAAGGAGAGTAGGGGATTTTGCTTGAAGAAATTGGTGTACAGAATTGATGTTAGAGTGAAGTCCCCTTATATTACTAAAGAAAAAGCTGCACCGACGAGCAGTTTAGGACGTTGCAATGCTCTTGACACAGTCGCATGATGACGACCAGGAGGGCCCTGTGTCAATGACCCAACCCTGCCGGGGCTGGATATCCGAGGGACCACCAGGTTTGCTCTCAACAATGGTACTGCCATATTTATTAGGTAAGTGTATGGTGACTTAAGTAACTCGCAAGATACCGTCATTTTTGGCGACTTCAATTTACCTGTGGACAAGTGGGGAGATAGTATTACTTCACACTCTGGACAAGACCTGTATGCAAACTTGCAAGAGAGTTCACTATATCAATTTGTTAGATCTCCAACCCGTGGAAATAATGTCCTTGATCTTGTACTTTCAACAAAATAATAATTGATCGAAAATTTGAATGTCGGTGATGAATTCAGTAATAGCGACCATCGTACGATAACTTTCAGTTTAAAATTTACTAGTAACGAACTAAATAGCAGCATCGAGAAAGTCCCTAATTTCAAACAAGCAAACTTTCGTAAACTTAGAGCAAATTTTAAAGAAACTGATTAGCTTTCTAATTAACAATAACGACATAAATACATCTTTGGAATCATTCGGAAACACTTACCTAAAAGCAGTGCAAGACTGCATACCATTGAAAATACGTCGTACAGGCCATAATGATAAGCCCAAATGGTGGAATAAAGATATTTCAAACTGTCTGCTTGCTAATAAGTTTGCTAATGATAGATTAAAATCCTCACAAAATGACGAAGAAAGGGTGAAATTTGTAGAACTACGACGCAAAGCCAAAAAGTTAATTAAGCAAAGTAAAAAGATCCTGGAGTTACATGTTGCGAATCAAAGTAAAACAAACCCAAATAATTCTATAGTTATATCAGAAAGAAGAGAGTAGCTACTTCAACTGTTAGGCGATGAAAATGGAGAATATACCAAAGACGAAATACAAATGAGTAATGCTCTCAATACCTTCTTTGCATCAGTTTTTACAACAGAAGACCTCATTGATATCCCTACAGCATCGCCGTTTCAGATAGATAATTCTGATGTTCTAAGCAATATCACCAATACAGAGAGTCAAGTATTGAAATATTTAGATAATCTCAAGGTAAATAAAATGCCCGGACCTGATACAATATCACCTAGAGTTCTAAAGGAAGCTAAGGATGAGCTCTCCAAACCACTGACATTGCTATTCAATAAATCATTGCAGTCTGGAACTATGCCTGATAGTGGAAGCTAGCTAACGTAGCACAGGCAGCTAATCCCTACCATGTAACTATCGTCCAATTAGCTTAACCTCAATTGCATGTAAAATGCTAGAAACGCTCATAAGAGACAGATTCGTAAATCACTTAGAGTAAACTAACATGCTTAAAAATACTCAACACGGCTTTCGTAACAAACGTTCCTGCTTAAGAAACCTCTTAGACTTCTTCCACGATATCCTCAACCTCTATGATGAGAGTAAAGCTGTAGATATTATATACCTTGATGCGGGGTACCCCAGGGATCGGTACTAGGACCAATTATCTTTCTAATTTACATCAACGACATAGATGAGGGTCTCACCTGTACAATCTCAAATTTTGCTGACAAAACAAAAATTGCAAATAGCGTATTCTATAAAGATCAAGTTGACGATATGCAACACAATCTAGATAAGTTGTCATGTTGGGCCCAAATTTGGCAAATGAGTTTCAATGCGGATAAATGTAAAGTACTACAAATTGGATACCGAACGGAGAAAGCAAGCTATTTGATGAATGGCACTCAGCTTAATACTGTAGACAGAGAAACCTATCTGGGAGTAACACTATCGAGTAACCTAAAACCGAGTCAACAATGTTCAGAAGATGTAAGATGTTAAGAAGGCAAACAAAATAATTGGCCTTATAAGCAGGTCATTTGAGCATAAATCTAAAGAAGTTATCCTAACTCTTTACAATTCCTTAGTTCGCCCTCTTCTGGAATATTGCGTTCAATCCTGGTGCCCTTATTACCAAAAAGATATAGACAAGCTAGAACGAGTTCAACGTAGAGTTAACAAAATGATACCTAGCCTAAAAAACAAACCATACGAGGAGCGTCATAGAGAATTAAATCTATTTCCTTTAACCCAGCGCAGATTAAGAAGTGACTTAGTTCAAGTGTTCAAAATCATCAAAGGCATCAACAATATGAACTGTAGTAAGTACTTCACTATCGACCAATCTAATTACACGCAGGGAAGCGGTTGCAAAATTATTGGTAAATCTTTTAACTCACACAAATCTAAGAATTTCTTCTTCAATCGAGTTGTCAACTTGTGGAATGGGCTTCCCGAGACGTTATTGACTGCAGCACCGTTGATTCTTTTAAACTTCGCCTAGACAAATATCTTGCATCAAACCCGCAACTGACTGCGTTTGTAAATGAATAACTTTCTTTTCTTCCCTCCTCAGATTCATCAAGGATTATTGCGTATATATATATTACAAAGATGTTATTCTCTTTTTCCCAGATATACGGAAGATCACTTATAATTGCGTTGTGTCACTATCTTTCACCTAACTTTACCGATTTTCCAAAATTCTTTGACTATCTAAACTCTAAAGTGGAACACATTCTATCCATATCTCCCATCTCAGAAATATCCATCTTAGGAGATTTCAACGTTCATCACCGCCAATGGCTCTTCTCTCTTACTACTGACCAACCTGGTGAACAAGCCTTCGTCTTTTCTATCTTAAATTACCTAGAGCAGCCCACCCATATCCCGGATTGCTTAGGAGATCGGCCCAATATTCTTGACTTATTTCTGACTTCTAACCCTTCTTGTTATACTGTCAATCTTTTCTCACCTTTGGGCTCCTCAGACCATCAACTTATCTCCGATACCTGTCCTATCTCTCCAGTATGGCCAGCCGATCCTCCCCGCTGGCGGCACTTGTGGCATTTGAGGCTCTTCGGCAATATTTCTTTGATTTTCCATGGAATTACTTCTGCTTCCGTGGCCGAGGACCCGAGGAGAGTGCTGAACGCATTACCGAGGAAATCCTATCGGGGCATGGAAGAGTAAATTCCATTTTCTTTCTCTCAGTCTAATGCCAAAAAATCTTAGTTTACTCATGCTTGTTCTACTGCTGTCCACAACAAGGAGGAAGCATTCAAACGGTCCCGACGCCTTGAAACTCTAGAATCTCATTCTTCCTATGTTTCTGCCTGGAATCAAGCCAAATCTGTTCTTCGACTTGCCAAGCACTCTTTCATCAATAATAAATGCACTGAAGTATCCAACTCTAGCTCTTCCCAAGCTTTCAGGCATCTAACCAAAAACTTCTCGAACAATTTGTCTTCCACGTCTTTCCCTCCCCTTTTCCACTCTGATGGCACAATCATCTTTTCTTCCTCTGACAAAGCTGAACTCTTCGCTCAAACTTTTGCTACGAACTCCACCTTGGATGATTCTGGTGCTATTCCTCCCTCCCCACCTAATATGCCTATCTATCTATCTATTGCCTGATGCCATGATCCCCGAAGGGGTGGCCACGAACGAACCGCCCCATGCACCTCTGTCCCCAGTCAGTCGATGCCCCTCCCCCCAACCAGCACCTCCTTCGTTCATATACTTCCTCACTCCATCCTTCCACCTCTCTTTCGGTCTACCTCTCCCTCTCTGTCCCTCCACCTCGCTCTCGTACACCCTCTTAGTCATTCTCTCGCTTTCCATACGTTCCATATGGCCGAACAATCTCAAATTTTTCCTTTTCACACTTTCCAGCACATCTACCTCCACACCACAGCTCCTTCTTACTTCCTCATTAATCTGTCTATCCCTCCATGTAACTCCGCAAGCACTTCTTAAGTAATTAATTTCCACTGCTCTCACTTTTGGTCTGAGTCTCTCAACCAACGTCCATGCTTCGCTTCTGTAAGTCAGTGTCGGGATTACCACACTGTCATGCAAGGACTTTTTCACTCCATACTGACCACCCTATTTCTTGTTACTGCTTTCAACATTCCTACAACCCTCTTACCCTGTTGTACCCTCTCCCGCACTTCTTCATCCATAGTCCCATATTTACTCAACATACTGCCCAGATACATAAAGGAGTTGACTATCTCCATAGCCTGACCGGTCAGTTTCACCTCACACTCTGTGCCTAATATGCCTAATATCCATTATAATCTCTACTAAAGATGTACTTACTACCCTCTTTGGGCTTAATACTAAAAAGGCGTATGGTCCGGACGGTGATCCTCCTGTTGTATTAAAAAACTGTGCTTCCGTGCTGACTCCCTGACTAGGCAAACACTTTCAGTCTCTGTCTCTCCTCTAAAGTCTTCCCTTCATGCTGGAAGTTTGCTCTCATTCAACCTGTCCCAAAGAAGGGCGACCGCTCTAATCCCTCCAACTATCGTCCAATTGCTCTCATCTCTTGTATCTCTAAAGCTTTTGAAACTATTCTTGCTTTAAAATTTCTCAAGCATTTATCTTCTCATAATATGCTCTCAGATCGCCAGTATGGCTTCCTTAACGGTCGTTCTACTTTCATATCTTACTTACTCTTGATCATCCTCCTTTTGGGACTTTGGTGAGACCTTTTCTATTGCGCTAGACATATTGAAGGCCTTCGATGGAGTCTGGCACAAATCTTTAATTTCTAAACTACCCTCCTCTGAAGCCTACAACAAGATCAACGTCCTCACCATGAAGCTGGAATCACTCCAAGAGTTTGTAACACTCAATGTTGGAGTACCGCAAACTTCAATTGTCACCGCAACTCCAGCAGCCACCAACGCCCCAACGTCAACTGCCAACAATTCAACGCCTGCAGTAGCCATTTCAGCTGATGGTTCCGATACTCAAGAAACAAATGGTGACTCTCTTCCCCCTCAAGACAACTTCCATGTCGTGAGGAACAACATTTGCCCCAAGACCAGGAAACCCGTACTGATTACCGAGTGTCAAAACCGCTTCCAGATACTCACAGACTCAGATGACGAAGCGGAAATAGAAGAAGTCCGGCTCGTGGGAGACTCGATGATACGTGGTCAGCTCACAGAGTTTTGCGCCAGAGCACCTAAGACCAGGAAGCATTTTTGTATCCCTGGTGGTGGTGTGGACGACGTAGTTGCTGCAGTTGACGAAGTATCTAAGCTGGCCCCTGCTAATACAATGTACGTCATCCACGTTGGATCCAACGATGTACAGCGAACCCGGTCGGAAGATTTGCTTTTAAAGTACCAGCAGCTGATCAAGTCATTTAAGGAGAAGTCATCAAGGATCATCGTCTCAGGAATCGTCCTCCGGCTTGGTCTAGAGAGCCGATTTTACAACATAGCCACCAGCACAAATCGTTGTCTAGCAAACCTCTGCAGGAAGGAAAACGTGGGAATCGTCGACACCTGGGACAATTTCTACTACGATGACTATTTGTTTTCTGACGATGGAGTTCATCTGAACCAGGTGGGAGCAGCACGTTTTGGGCGTCTTCTCAACGGTGCAGTGAAGGATTTTCGGAGAAGAAATCGACTCAGCACAGGACAACCAGGAAGGAGGACCGAAGACAGCGAGGGCGGCAACCTGCGAAGGAATTAAATGCTAATCTGTCAAGAACCGCGAATTTGGATAAAGCTCCACCAACACGACCCAAATTCAAAACCGCCAGGGATAACGACCGAGGACCGATGACAGCCATGAATGTAAATGTAGATCCGACCAGAACCAAAAATTTGATTAAAGAACGTTCAGTGAATTCTAAAACCGCAACTTTAAAGGTATTCTATGCAAACGCTCGTAGCATACGCAATAAATGTTCAGATTTAGAGGAACTAGTGTTTACTGAAAATTATGATGTGATTGGTATAACAGAATCTTGGCTCAATACAGAAGATAGAGACTTTTTAGCAGAGTATTCACTTCCCGGTTATGTTAATGTTTGAGAAAAGCCGAATAAATAAAAATGGAGGTGGCGTTTTATTTTATATCAAAGAAAGTCTTAAGCCGACCCTCTTGTCAAAACCTCAAATTGTGAACGTCGACACATCTTTTGTGCTAATAAAGAATAATAAAGGTACAAAAATAATACTTGCATTAATATACAGACCTCCAGCTCAATCAGTGCAAACTGACCGAGAAATTTATGAACAAATTGCAGATGTAAGTAACTCACAAGATACCGTATTTTTGGCGACTTTAATTTACCTGTGACCAAGTGGGGCGATACTCTTACTTCACACTCCGGACATGACTTGTATACGAACTTGCAAGAGAGTTCGCTTTATCAATTTGTTCGAACACCGACCCGTGGTAATAACGTTCTTGACATTGTACTTGCAACAAAAGAAGAATTAATAGAGAATTTGAATGTTGGTGATGAATTCAGTAACAGCGACCATCGTACGATAACTTTCACTTTAAACTTTACTAGTAACGAACCAAATAGTAGCATCGAAAAAGTCCCTAATTTCAAGAAAGCAAACTTTCATAAACTTAGGGGCTATGTTTAAAGAAACTGACTGGAGCTTTTTAATTAACAACAACGACATAAATACATCTTGGAAGTTATTCGAAACCACTTACCTAAAAGCAGTGCAAGACTGCATACAATCGAAAATACGGCGTCCAGGCCATAATAATAAGCCCAAATGGTGGAATAAAGATATTTCAAACTGCCTGCTTGCTAAAAAATTAGCTAATGATAGATTAAAATCCTCACAAAATGACGAAGAACGGGTGAAATTTGTAGAGCTACGACGCAAAGCCAAAAAGTTAATTAAGCAAAGTAAAAAGACCCTAGAGTTACATATTACGAATCAAAGTAAAACAAACCCGAAAGAATTCTATAGTTATATCAGAAAGAAAAAAGTAGTTACTTCAACTGTTGGACCGTTAGTCGATGAAAATGGAGAATACACCAAAGACGAAGTACAAATGAGTAATGCCCTCAATACCTTCTTTGCATCAATTTTTACAACAGAAGACTTCAGTGATATCCCTACACCATCGCCGATTCAGATTGATAATTCAGATGTTCTAAGCAATATCACCGTTACAGAGAGAGAAGTATTGAATTGTTTAGATAAACTCAAGGTAAATAAAACGCCTGGACCTGATACAATCTCGCCTAGAGTTATAAAGGAAGCTAAGGATGGGCTCTCCAAACCACTGACATTACTATTCAATAAATCCTTGCAGTCTGGAACTATGCCTGATCAGTGGAAGATAGCCAACGTAACACCGATATTAAAAAAAGGCAGCAAATCCCTACCCAGTAACTATCGTCCAATTAGCTTAACCTCAGTTGTATGTAAAATGCTAGAAACGGTCATAAAAGACAGACTCGTAAATCACTTAGAGGAAAATAACATACTTAAAGATACTCAACACGGCTTTCGTAAAAAACGTTCCTGTTTAACAAACCTCTTAGACTTCTTCCACGATATCCTCAACCTCTACGATGAGAGTAAAGCTGTAGATATTATATACCTTGATTTTCAAAAGGCCTTTGACAAAGTTCCCCACAAACGTTTACTGCTAAAACTAAAAGCGAATGGAATTCAAGACGGTGTGTTGAAATGGATAGAAAATTGGCTCAGCGACAGAAAGCAAAGAGTAGCCATAAACGGTAAGGCATCTAAATGGACCAATGTAAGTAGCGGGGTACCCCAGGGATCGGTACTAGGACCAATTATCTCTCTAATTTACATCAACGACATAGATGAGGGTCTCACCTGTACAATCTCAAAATTTGCTGACGATACAAAAATTGCAAATAGCGTACTCTCAAAAGAACAAGTTGACAATATGCAACACAATCTAGATAAATTGTCACATTGGGCCCACATTTGGGAAATGAGTTTCAATGCGGATAAATGTAAAGTACTACATATCGGATACCTAAATGAGAAAGCAAACTATTCGATGAATGGCACTCAGCTTAAAAATGTAAACAGAGAAACCGATCTGGGAGTAACAATATCGAGTAACCTAAAACCGAGTCAACAATGTTCAGAAGTTGTTAAGAAGGCAAACAAAATAATTGGCTTTATAGGCAGGTCATTTGAGCATAAATCCAAAGACGTTATCCTAACCCTTTACAATTTCTTGGTCCGCCCTCTTCTGGAATACTGCGTTCAATGCTGGTGCCCTTATTACCAAAAAGATATATACAAGCTAGAACGAGTTCAACGTAGAGTTACCAAAATGATACCTAGCCTAAAGAACAAACCATACGAAGAGCGTCTTAGAGAATAAAATCTATTTCCTTTAACCCAGCGCAGATTAACCTAACAAGTGCGCATGGGGGTAATTGGAAACGTCCCCCTGTGCTGACGTATTTGAGGTGTTTCCGTCACTAAAATATTCATTGTACCATTAATAGCATTAATACTTATCCATATGCGCCTATTATGGTTTGATTATAAAGGTATTAACCTGAAACAACAATAAAACGAGTGAAAACAGTGTTTGGATGGTCAAAATCGGAGATATAGCCCACGAGTTGTATAATGTATGGGTGAGGCAAGCTGCTTTCCCGCCAATTTCCCCCAAGGCCACTGAGACACAGTCGATCGATACTCTCTCTCTCTCTCTTGCATTCGCTTGCTATTAGTGATGACCACACCCTGCAACCGGATTTCTAATGTTATCACGAAAATATACCTCAGAATAAAGGAATAACAGGGAAAATAGGTGATAACTGAAGGAGAGGAGGAAAGTGGGGAAGGAGGGGAGGTAGAGGACTGAGATTTTGCATGGCCCAGGGGCCAAAAAAAATAAAAAATAAAAATAAATAAATACAAAAAAAAAAAATCGATGTCAAAAGTTGATTTTTTTTTTCTCTGACTCTTAAGAGTCTCCCCGCAGTCCGCCGGGGGAACTCTTAAGAGTCTCCCCGCAGTTCCCGGGTTAAGAGGTGACTTAATTCAAGTGTTCAAAATCATTTAAAGGCATCGACAATATGAACTGTAGTAAGTACTTCACTATCGACCAATCTAATTACACGCAGGGAAACGGTTGCAAAATTATTGGTAAATCTTTTAACTCACACGAATCTAAGAATGTCTTCTTCAATCGAGTTGTCAACTTGTGGAATGGGCTTCCCCGAGACGTTATAGACTGCAGCACCGTTGATTCATTTAAACTCCGCGTAGACAAATATCTCGCATCAAACCCGCGACTGACTGCGTTTGTAAATGAATAACTTTATTTTATCCTCCCCTCAGTTACTAACCCATATGTCCCCTACTAACTTCCTAGTCCTGCCACGGACATTAGTTCCAGGGCAGTATTTCCCTTTCCAATGTTCCCTTACCCACTCTAAACCACTGTTTGGACACTTGATTCTCAGTGTTTTGGAGGACAAGCAGCCTAGAAGGGTCACTAGACCTGTTGTTGCTTGATTTCCTTTGTACTCCTTTGTACTCCTTTGTACTCCTTCGGTTTCTATCCTTCTATCTGTGCCTTTGTCTCTAATTTCCTTTCCGGACGTTCCATAGCTGCGGTTGTGGACGGCCATCGCTCACTTCTTCATCCTATCAACTCCGGTGTTCCCCAGGGCTCTGTACTAATTCCTATACTCTTACTAATTTTCATAAACGATCTTCTCAACTGTACCTCCAGTCCCATTCATTCATACGCAGACAACCCTACCTTACACTACTCAATTAGTTTTCCAGAACCCCCCAGCCAGCAATCCCCCCAAAACAAAGGTAATGAAGCCATAGAACACTTATCTTCTGATCTAACTACTATATCCAATTGGGGCAAAGAAAACCTTGTTATCTTTAATGATCCCAAAACCCAATTTCTCCATCTGTCTACCCGTCCGTAACTCCCAAAATCAATCCTTCATCTTCTCTCAATATTCTTGGTGTCTCTTTTTCTTCTGCTCTCACTTGGAAGGACCATATTACCAGTCTTGCTAAGGCAGCCTCCCAGAAGCTGGATGTGCTCAACCGCCTTAAGGGGTTCTTTACCCCTGCACAGCTTCTGGCTCTGTACAGGGGCACAGTGCGTTCTTGTATTGAGTATTGTTCACATGTGTGGGGAGGATCCTCTCACACCACACTTCTAGAACAAGTAGAAAGGAAGCCCTTTCGTATCATTAATTCCCGCCCACTCAACAATTTTCTTTCTTCGCCGCAATGTTGCATCTCTCTCGCTATTCTATCGCTACTACAATAATCAGTGCTGCTCAGAGCTCACCCAGTGTATACCATCTCCTCTACGTAGGGTACGTGGTACCCGTCTTGCAACACAATCCCACCCCTACTCTGTGCAACTCTCCAATCCAAGAGTGAAACGTTACTCTCAGTCTTTCTTTCTTTCAACAGCTGAGCTCTGGAACTCTCCCAGAATCAGTCTTTCCCTCCTCCTATGACTTAAATTGCTTCCAACTTCGTGTGTCCAGGCATTTTGACTTGAGCCTCTCTTGATTTTGGCCCTTTCACTCTTTCAACTATGGAGAGGCAGTCGCTAAAGGCAGTTCTGCCTTTTGCCTCCCTCACTCGCATAGAAGAAAAAAACCAGTGAGAGAAAGAGAGAGAGAGAAGGGCGGACTGTAATTTTATGACATGAGAGAGACCGAGACAAGGGGTAGGGCGTGTGTGTGTGTTTGGGTGTGTGTATGGGGGGTGGGGGGGTTGGGGGGGGGATGTTCAGGGGAAGGGCTAGGAGTTGCAGCAGTCGATGTCTTGTGATGCAACCGAAGGACACTCGGTAGAGCGCATACCTCCGCCTATTGGTCACAAAATATAGTTAGATACGTAACAATATCACCAGTGTGACATACGGTTTGGATAGCCTCTTAAATTGAATCACTTCTACCTTGGCGCATATCTTATACCTGCTCACAAAATTCCGTGACAATCGGTTATTAACTTTGTGAGATATCCTGTTGACAAACAAACGGAGGCCAAAACATAACCTCCCTCCCAAACACTATGACTATAATAATAATAATAATAATAATTGTTCTTAAAGCTAGCACATACTAAGCCAGCTAAGGATAGCCCAATAAGGCCGATTAGGCGTATTTCCATTGGATTCCTGTACTACTACCCCATTCCCTTGCTCATGAGGGACGGTAACGACTCAGTGCTTGTGAAAAATCTTTAATGTGCTGAGCGTGGGCACGATCCTGGGACCTTCTGGGTGGAAGTCCAAGACGCTGGTCACTACACCAGCGAGCCGCTGGTAGGCTATATATAACACTTGTATCAACTGCTTTACCTATTATGGTATGTATGTATGTATGTATGTATGTATGTATGTATGTATGTATGTATAAACTCTGGCACATACCATATTGCTGGGGGTGGCCGACACGAGACAGAGACCGAACAGAAAGAATATTTAAAGTTCCTATTCTAAGGGTTTGGGACCATTTTCTCGTTGAGTAAGAGAATTTTACAAAGGGGAGGAGGACTCTCTGCCCCCTGCCGCCTTTTAAACTGAATACAATGAAAGTGAATACTATTTCCGGAAAGTGTATTATGTTACTATTGTGAGTTTACAATAATTGGTGAAGTTGCCTTTGTAGTGTCGCACCCTAAACGCAACTTAACCTATTATTAGTATTATGAACCCACAATACTAACTTAATACAGTTTCCGGAAACATTATTCACTGTTATTGTATTCAATTTAAAATTCACCGGAGCGGCAGTGAGCAAACACGTGTCACTTTGCTATTTTACGTTTTTTTTTTTTTTTTTTTTTTTTTTTTTTTTTTTTTTATATGAAGCTGGGCCAACATTCCATCCGCATAAAAAGTAAATGTATATTATTTTTCCGGGGTATTTTTCCGGGTGTAGCGGCAGTTCCCGGATGTGTATATACGTGTGTGTGTGTTTGTGTGTGTATGTACATCTGTGTGTGTGTTTGTGTGTGTGTATGTACATGTGTGTGTGTGTGTGTTAGTTTTATTGTGTAGTTTAAAATTACCAGCGACTGGAACAGTTTTTAGATTATGAATACACATTTTTTCCTGTCTCCCTGTCTTTAAAAAAAGCTGGTGTATTGTATGGACTCTGTACTGTTTGGGGACAAGGCTTGTGTGTGTGTGTGTGTGTGTGTGTGTGTGTGTGTGTGTGTGCGTGTGCGTGTATGTGTGTGTGTGTGTGTTTATGTGTGTGTGTGTTTGTGTGTGTGCGCGCGTGTGTGTGTGCGTGTGCGTGTGTGTGTGTGTGTGTGTTTATGTGTGTGTGTGTGTGCGCGCGCGTGTGTATGTGTGTGTGTGTGTGTGTGTGAGAGAGAGGGAGAGAGTTGCCATAATGAAACAAGTATACATCTCTCCCTATACACGCGAGTAACCTCATGCATAGCCTTCTATTCATGGATGTCACTAGTGGACAACAGGGATGTAGTACATCAGTGTTGAACTTCAAAGCTAGCACCTGATCAGCAACAGCGAGTGGGTCCAGGGTGTCAAACCAAAGCAATGTTTGTGAAGACTTGAATGAATATGAGAATGAATACAAGAACATTAACGTGATAGCATTGTTTTTGGCCATGTTGTCACTTCTAAAGACATCATGTGAACTATAAACCATATGTCATCTTCTATCTATCTATTTATTGCCTGACGCCGTGATCCTCGGAGGGGTGGCCATCTTGACATATATAATAATAAAGACAACATTTTATAATGGACTCGGCTTTCGTTTGACACCCTGAGTGGGTTATACTAGTCCCCTGCTATACTCACAAACATAGCTACCAATTCTTAAACATTGCATAAGAAACCATACACAAAATATGAAAACAAATACATGACCGATAACATTCCACATGCACTTATCCTTGTCAAGCCGGACTAAGTCACTGTGGCGAAGATATTACTGCAAGCTTCCATCGGCCCGCGAGGGAGAATGGTTCTGTAATGGATAATACGAGATAAATGTGTGCATTTTTCGGTAGAAAACTGGGCCGGCCAAAAGCCGATTCTTCCTCAACTGCAGGCTCGCTCTCTCTCGTCAGGAAATAGCAAACAATTTTGACAATGGAATACATTCATTAAATATTACTCTAAACATCTATACCGCCTTTAACCATAAATACAAACAAATAAATAAATACATACACACAAAATAAATACATACATTTTAACTTACGCACCTTGAATTTGTCTCTCTATCATTCTTTCAACTTTGGGGAGACACTTGCTACAAGCAGCTTTGCATTTTGTGTCTTTCATACAAAAATAAAATGTGTAAGTAAACTAATTATACATCAACAACATTGCACAAAGCGTAAATACAAAATCGAATACAACAAATCCAATAGAACATGAGTATAACAAAGTAAACACATAAATAAGCAAATACAAAATAAGTCATCAACACAAAAACACACACACGCGCACACTACATCGACAGCCTAGCAAAACAGGTAAATACTAAAACAAATACAATACAAATCAATACAACACGAGTATGTGTGGGAGGTGTGGTGGAGTGGTCATGCCACTGGATTGGTAATCCAATGGACCCGGGTTCAAATCCCGATATGTCAATGGGAAGATATTATTGGGATTGAATTTGTGCTGTACCTAGTATCAGTGCATTTCCACAAAGCCCACCGAAATGCCAAAAAAATACCCTCATTGTTCCCTGATTAAATAACACTGTATGAATATTCCCATATTCAAAATATGTTACAGGGGGACAATGCCTAGTGAGTTAATTGCTCAATAGGTGGCGTTCTGAGAATGAGGGTCTGAGTCTGGAGGGTGAGACGGTGAAGCACTTGAGCGAAACAACCAGCTGCTTCAGAAATGGAGCTGCTTCGAGCCATGATGGATGCTTCACATGTCTCACTTCCCAGACTGGAACAAGATCTCACGGGCTTCACCGTGTTGAGCGGTGGAATGTACAGGCTCTCAGCCTATGCCCTAGAGGGAGTAGTTGGAATATAGAAGAAAAAAAAAATATATATATATAACCCCCTGCCTCTGACCATGTAGGGCAGGTTGTGGTGGCACTCTGACATGGTGTAGTGGACACATCAATACAACACGGGTACATAACCCCCTGCCTCTGACCATGTAGGGCAGGTTGTGGTGGCACTCTGACATGGTGTAGTGGTCACATCAATACAACACGGGTATATAACCCCCTGCCTCTGACCATGTAGGGCAGGTTGTGGTGGCACTCTGGCATGGTGTAGTGGACAAATCAATACTACACGGGTATATAACCCCCTGCCTCTGACCATGTAGGGCAGGTTGTGGTGGCACTCTGACATGGTGTAGTGGTCACATCAATACAACACGGGTATATAACCCCCTGCCTCTGACCATGTAGGGCAGGTTGTGGTGGCACTCTGACATGGTGTAGTGGTCACATCAATACAACACGGGTATATAACCCCCTGCCTCTGACCATGTAGGGCAGGTTGTGGTGGCACTCTGGCATGGTGTAGTGGACACATCAATACAACACGGGTATATAACCCCCTGCCTCTGACCATGTAGGGCAGGTTGTGGTGGCACTCTGGCATGGTGTAGTGGTCACTTCAATACAACACGGGTATAGAACCCCCTGCCTCTGACCATGTAGGGCAGGTTGTGGTGGCACTCTGACATGGTGTAGTGGTCACATCAATACAACACGGGTATATAACCCCCTGCCTCTGACCATGTAGGGCAGGTTGTGGTGGCACTCTGGCACGGTATAGTGGACACATTGAAAATACCCCTTAAGCATAAACATATACAAAAATACGCAAGGTAAATAAACACATATTTCCTACATCCTATGACTCAAACTGCTGCAAACTTCGTTAGTCCAGGCATTTTGACCCCAACGCACTTTTAATTTGGCTCTGTCACTATTTTGGCTTTGAAGGAGACACTCGTAACAGGCAACTTGCCTCTCTGTCTCCTTCATACAAATAGCAAAAAACAAAAACATACATTCAAATAAGCAACCCCCCCCCCCTCCAACCCCACACACACACTCACAACAAATCGACAACATAGCATAACCCGCAAATACTAAAACCAATACAATACAAATCAATACAACACGAGTATAAAACCGTCCGGGACAGATTGTGGCGGCACTGTGTGGTGGCGCGCTGGAAACCCAATAGAAAAAATGGGTTGGACGATTGGCTAAATGCACGAATTCCTCGAAATTGTATCAAGCTCTCTCTGGTTCGCCCTGTTGACAATTATACGATGGGTCAATAGTGATGGGGTGGAGAGTGCAAAGGGCGGTTGGTGAGAATTTGGGACAATATACACTATACAGCACCGGTATACATGTATCCGAAAATGAATATATGATCATTTTGGAGAACACGCTACTGGAATAAAAATGTATGAAAGAAGTGATATAGCAATGAAATATTTGTTTAGTCATATATACAGGTATATACTGTAAATATATATATATATATATATCTATATATATATATATATATATATATATATATATCTATATATATATATATATATATATATATATATATATATTATATAGATATATCATATATAGATATATATATATATACGGGTATATATATACTGTATATATATATATATATATATATATATATATATATATATATATATATATATAAATGAGCGTGAGGCAAGGAGAAACAGGAAAGACATGGAATAATTACTCTCTCTCTCTCTCTCTCTCTCTCTCTACCGTTCTTATTTTTACCATGTAATATATTTTCCTTTAATTATTCACTATTGCCACACCACACTCATATTCGGTATGAAGCCCCACATCTCCTCTTAGTTAATTATTGCCCTACAAGTACTGGGATTAATGCGACTTAATTAATTCACTTCAGACCTGAGCCCCAAAGAAGCCTCCAGAGCTACTTGGTCGTTAATACTGAGTACCATATGAATTAATGCGTATCTTTAACACACACACACACACACACACACACATATATATATATATATATATATATATATATATATATATATATATATATATATATATATATATACCGGTATATATATATATATATATATATATATATATATATATATATATATATATATATATATATATATATATATATATATCGCTATATATATATATATATATATATATATATATATCTATATATATATATATATATATAGATATACATATATATCGGTATATATATATATTATATATATATATATATATATATATATATATATATATATATATATATATATATATATATATATATATATATATATATAGATATACCGGTATATATATATATATATATATATATATATATTTATATATATATATATATATATATACCGGTATATATATATATATATATATATATATATATATATATATATATATATATATATATATATATACAGTATATATATACTATATAGATATATATATATATATATACTTTATTTCCTCTAGCTCTATTTGAGTTACATACATTAGGGATTACTCTTTCTGGCCTACTTATGGATCATAATAGAACAAATAATTAAGGCCCTTTGGGCAAGGTATAAAACCGGAACAATATTGCTTGAATTCTTAAATATATATGAGGAGGAATATAAGACAATGAGAATGAAATATCTTTGTGTTGACCATTTGCTCACTTCTGAAGATATAACATGAACTATAAACCAGGGTGTCAAACTGGAGTAATATTGCTTAAAGTCTTTAATGAATATAATAAGGAATACAAGACAATAAACATGAAAGATCTTTGTTTTGGCCATTGTATAACTTCCTAAGACATATTATGAACTGCAAACCCTAATTTTGCTCTACATAATATACAATGAAAAAGATTAGAAAGAATGGGCTCGGCTTTCGTTTAACACCCATTATTTTCTTTGTGTATGAAGGAGACAAAAGGCAGGTTGCCTGTAGCGAGTGTCTCACCCATAGCCAAAAGAGTAACAGAGCCAGATTCAAGGGACGTTGGAGTCGAAATGACTGGATACACGAAACTTATAGCAGTCTAAGTCATAGGATAAAGGAAAGACTGATACACCAACCCACCTCCTAAACTCCACACTGGGGTAGAAAAATGGAAGGAGAAGCGACCAATTTGATAGTGTCGTAAATTGGCCACTTGCAAGTTTCAGTCTATATGGAAGTTGGAGCTGTAGACATCGATAGTAAGCAGAATAACCAGCTATAGTTAAACCAGGTCGTAGTACATATATAAATACATACAATTGAATTTCCCATACTTTCCATCTATCACAAGCCTACATTATTACTGTCTTTCCGTTTGCTATCGATGTTTACACGGCTCCAACTTTCTTATAGCCTGAAACTCGCAAGGGGTCAACTGGGCCACCACAGATCCATCTCTAAATGGGACCTTAAAGGGAGATGCTTGGTTTTTGTGGTCCCCCTTCTCCCTCATGTTCAGCTCATTACTTTTTCATATTTAAGACGCTTGCCCCACTAGTTTGGCGATGTTAATACTTTTCGCCTCATTTCTTTATCAATATTAAGACCCTTAGTGCCATTAAAGTGTCGATTTTTGTCCTGGTGAGCGATAGCGAGCTTGTAATGTAAGAGGAAGCGGATACATTTTTCTACCAAGATATGTACACATTCATCTCGAAGGGGGGGGGAGGTCTTGAGGGTATTGTTTAAAGCTTGATGGAGGTGTAGTGAGGAAACTAAAAAAAAAAAAAAATATATAAAAAGATACATAAATGAGGACATACAGTATATACGCCTATTCACCCTTCACATGCGACTATTGTTTTACCCTTCGTTACAGTCACCAACAGATGATTGGAGTCTGCCTATGAAGGGCCTCTCGCTTTGAATATGTTTAACATAAGGGGAAGGTAGTAGGCGGGTGCCCATCCCCGAAAGGAGTTGAAATAGGGGAGCTATCCCCCCGCTAAAGGCGGCTTTCTAGGGCCTTTCCAAGCTGATGCTTAGAGGATTGGGTTCTAGTCATGTGGTGATGAGCTGGTCTATCAGAATGAGAGCTGAGCGTTCTCTGCCATATCCATAGCTTACTCCGACTGTTCCTTTTACTTATGTTTTCTAGATCTCATGTGACGGCGTCTCTTCCGTGGATTGACCTCCCTACTACTGGGAGCCAAAGCGTCACATATTTCCTTTGCCCCTCAACTATCCCTTCTTAATTGCTGAGGGGTACAGGGCCTTGGGTGGGGCTTTGGTTTCCCGGGCGTTTCCACACCCTCCTCAGCTCCTCGCCTTACAGTGGCTTTGGTCACCTAGGCTTTAGTGGTAAGCAGGGAGGGTTCTGTGGGAGCGCTCTATTATGGCCTTGGCCTTGCTCGGGACCTTGGGGCTGCTCGGCCAGACAGCCTGGGCAACAGCAACAACAACAAAAGGGGGGAGTTAGTCGCTCTTTTAGACCCCCTTCTCCCTCATGTTTAGCCCCATTAGTTTTGAGATATTAAGATGTTTGCCCCATTAGTTTGTCGATATTAGGACCATTCGCTCCATTTCTGACAATTTTAAGACTTTTCGTACGACTTAGGGATTGATGTCTTCTTGGTGAGCGATAGGCAGCCTACAATTTAAGAGGAATTGACCTTCGATCGCGACATTTATTACCGATTTTGTTTTAAATATATCTCGAAAATGGGTCTTTGGGGTATTGTTTTATAGCTTGATGGAGGTCTAGGAAGCAAACTAAACAGCTTCCCTTAAACAACAGTCAAACCGGGACAATTTGGACTGAATGTCTGGAATGAATACAATAAGTAATACAACACAATATATACGAACCGACAATGTTTTGACAACGTTATCACTTCCAAATAGGCTATAGGCTAATATATTATATTATTATTATTATTATTATTATATGAGATGCCGAAGTCTCCAAAACAGGGTGCAGAAACAACAGCAAGATGAATCCACACAAAACACCCAGAGGCACCGGAGAGAGAGTACGGCAACTTAGGAAAACAAATAAAATAAAAAATAAATAAATAAATAAACATATATATACTGTATACTGTATCTGTACATATATATACTGTATACTGTATCTGTACATATATATACTGTATACTGTATCTGTACATATATATACTGTATACTGTATATATATACTGTATACTGTATCTGTACATATATATACTGTATACTGTATCTGTACATATATATACTGTATACTGTATCTGTACATATATATACTGTATACTGTATCTGTACATATATATACTGTATACTGTATCTGTACATATATATACTGTACAATTAATAATAACATATTATGCAGTGGAGGATATCAAGTATAAATAAAATACAATACAATATAATAAAATAAGTTTACAAATTAGAATTAATGCTGCAAAAAAGCATTAACTCTAGACTTAAAAATGGAGATATGATCTGAATTGACTAGCACATTTGGCAACTTATTCCACAAATCAAACATGGCCGGCACAAAACACTAGTAGTAGAAAAACTAACACGGCTCATGGCAAGATCATTAAGGTTGCTTGTGAATCTAGTTGCACGAGCCCGGACATAAGGGCCCAGGCAGAACCCCATGTACGGGATGCTGAGGGTTGTTAAAAACATTAAATAAAAGACTAAGGGCACCAACTTTACGTCGATGATACAGATCAAGAGACAAATGAAGTAGAATCAAATTGATAGAATTTAGTGACCTGTCAAGCAACTTGAGATGGCAGTCAGCTGCTGACAACCAGACAGGTGAGCAGTACTCGAATTGTGGCAAAATAATAGCATACAAATACTTGATAACTGTGGCTTCACAAGCAAATGTTTTATAAACCTTTCAAAGCAGACCAAATATTTGGGAAATGGAAGAGGAGAAAGAATGAATATGCTTTTCAAAAGTAAGTTTGGGATCAAGAGTAACTCCTAACAAACGCAGAGTATCCACATTCTCAATTTGCTCGCCAGAAACTTGTAGATAAGGATGGGGAGGATCCAAGGTACGAGATCTGCTGATGATAATGGAGTGTGTTTTACTAGCATTAAGTTTCATACCCCAAAGTTCATTGGTTTGAATCCCTGGAAGATTACATGCTTTCATTATTAACATTGATAGGTGTTTTGGTGTTGAGAGTAAAGTAAATAAATTAGATTACTGCACAATGTTAACATTGGTTGTTAATAATATAAACTAAAAAGGAAGGATCACTTTTAGAACATCAATCCGTCATGTTTTTAGTACAATATTCGTGTACACACGTCTGAGGGAGAGAGAGAGAGAGAGATTAAAGGATTATGCAGATATGAGTAGACGTGAGAATATATGTTACCCTGTTATCTCCAAGATAGTTATATATGCAAAAACAATTATATATACAAAACTCACTCAAAAGACTTGGCTACATTAATTTTGTTCTAGAACAAAGGAGTTACGGGGGGCGTGTTTTATTCTGGACCCCCCTTCTCCCTCATGTTTAGCCCCATTACGTCAGGTTTCAGTACATGCATGTCAAGAGGGCGCGAGAGATAAAAGCTTATGGAGATGATAACAGACGTGAGGATACCTATTCCCCTGTTGTTATTAAGGGGACCAACTCGTTTTATTTATCTCTCTCTTGTTTTATCCTTCACTGGGTTGTATCCATTAGGCCCCATTCACCCTACTGTTATAAGATGTTTATCCCCATCCAGGTGTTGATTTTTTACCTGGCGAGCGGTAGCGAGCCAGCATTATATGGAGAAATCCGGCTTTGCCGGAAAACAAATTCTATCGAAAAATTTACACATTTAGCCTGCTGTCTAAAATATTATCCAAAATATGCTGGCGAGTGATAAAACGATACCTGGATGTGGATAAACGAATTAAAACAGTAGGCTGCATGGGACCAAATGGATACAACTCATAGAGGGAGAGAGAGAGAGAGAGAGAGAGAGAGAGAGAGAGAGAGAGAGAGAGAGAGAGAGAGAGAGAGCGAGAGAGAGAGAGAGAGAAAGAGGAAAGAGCGAGGTGGTTCCCTTAAGAAGGTTCTATATGCAAAACTCGCATAGCAAATTACTAGGCAAAAAAGATAAAATAAAGGCAAGACACAAGAACATGACATTCAAAATCACAACAAAACAGGATCGAATACTTAAAACACTTGCCTTACAACTCTCCTCGTCGAATTTTCAACAAGTGATTTTCAATACTACATAATTCAAAAAGTATATACATATTTTAAGCATACATGTACTGTACAGTATTATACAGTAATGCCATGTTGGTGGGATGCTAAACTTATATATTATTGGTGTAGTAATGTCAGTCTTTTATAAAGAGCATTATACATTTACTCCACCTCCAATTAATTAGTATAGTAAATAACTATATATATTATATATATATATATATATATATATATATATATATATATATATATATATATATATATATATATATATACCGTATATATATACTGTATATATATATATATATATATATATATATATATATATACATATCTACCAAGTGCGCGTGACTAAGACAATAACCCAGACCTCTCACTTGTTGAAAAAGTAATGGTTCCCACTAATGAGTGTACCTGTAGTGTTGAAGAATATCGACCCTATACCACCACTACCTGCATGATATGGAGGAATAATAGATGGACACGGGTTTTTTACGGGACAAATGGTGCGACGTCTAATGAAGAACATGCTGCAGAACAATACATTGTTATTGTAGTCTGTTTTGTTTTTGTTTTGTTTTCTTAAGGAGGGATTGGCGTATTTATTTGCTCACTTATCTGTCTGCTTATGCTCTTCTCAGTTTCCTCCCTAGACCTTCATCAAGCTTTAAAAACACACCCGAAAACCCCCCTTTTATAAATGTGTAAATTTGTTGATAGAACAATTTCTTGGCCAGAGGCCGTTTACCACTGTATTACAGACTTGCTATCACTCGCCAGGAAAACTATCGACACCTAAATTGTACGAAAGGTCTTCAAATTGACAAAGAATTGAGTCGAAAGGTTTTAAAATCGCCAAACTAATGGACCTAACGTCACAAATCTGAAAACTAATGGGGCTAAACATGATGGAGAAGGGGGTCCAGAAAAGACAACCATTCTCCCTTAAACTGACGGGAAGTTGACTTGCCTTCGACTTTATTATTCAACTGTAAAGACGATTTCTTAGCAAATATATGTTGTTTATTATGAACACTTGGCATTAACCCAGTATATGTTGTTTATTATGAACACTTGGCATTAACCCAGTATATGTTGTTTATTATGAACACTTGGCATTAACCCAGTATATGTTGTTTATTATGAACACTTGGCATTAACCCAGTATATGTTGTTTATTATGAACACTTGGCATTAACCCAGTATATGTTGTTTATTATGAACACTTGGCATTAACCCAGTATATGTTGTTTATTATGAACACTTGGCATTAACCCAAATATATGTTGTTTATTATGAACACTTGGCATTAACCCAAATATATGTTGTTTATTATGAACACTTGGCATTAACCCAGTATATGTTGTTTATTATGAACACTTGGCATTAACCCAGTATATGTTGTTTATTATGAACACTTGGCATTAACCCAGTATATGTTGTTTATTATGAACACTTGGCATTAACCCAGTATATGTTGTTTATTATGAACACTTGGCATTTACCCAGTCAGCACCGGTGACATTCTTTTCATTATATTCTGGTTATTAAACTATTTCATTAAGCTTAGGAACGACCTCTAGCAATTGAGTTTAGATGTGAAGTTGGTTGGTGTAAAACACATAATGATTATCCCGCTGATGTACCGCAGATCCGTCCTAAGCTGTACATAATCGGTTATAAATAGCTAGAATATATTATTATGAAAATCACCGGTACTGATAGGGTTAACCCCTTCTGTACCGGTAACGTCTTTGTATATGTTATGTAAGCTACATTTAGACGACTTTATGAAGCTTAGGAAAGACGTCTACCGATTAAAAGGCTACAGAGTACAGACTATCTCAATTATTCCTAGATCCATATATCCTTCCTAAGCTTCATAAAATTGGCTATACTTAGCTAAAATCAAATACAAAGTGCGTCGCCGGTACAGAAAGGGTTAATAGTAGGCAGAGGCAGAGTAGTCTCATACCTTATTACAGCAGGTACCGTATTGAACAATAGTAGGCAGAGGCAGAGTAGTCTCATACCTTATTACAGCAGGTACCGTATTGAACAATAGTAGGCAGAGGCAGAGTAGTCTCATACCTTATTACAGCAGGTACCGTATTGAACAATAGTAGGCAGAGGCAGAGTAGTCTCATACCTTATTACAGCAGGTACCGTATTGAACAATAGTAGGCAGAGGCAGAGTAGTCTCATACTTTATTACAGCAGGTACCGTATTGAACAATAGTAGGCAGAGGCAGAGTAGTCTCATACTTTATTACAGCAGGTACCGTATTGAACAATAGTAGGCAGAGGCAGAGTAGTCTCATACTTTATTACAGCAGGTACCGTATTGAACAATAGTAGGCAGAGGCAGAGTAGTCTCATACTTTATTACAGCAGGTACCGTATTGAACAATAGTAGGCAGAGGCAGAGTAGTCTCATACCTTATTACAGCAGGTACCGTATTGAACAATAGTAGGCATAGGCAGAGTAGTCTCATACTTTATTACAGCAGGTACCGTATTGAACAATCAGATACTAGAGGATTGAATTTACCCTCAGCAGCAAACAAAATGACTATGGACATTCTTAATTATAATATATATTGATCTCAATTTAACCCTCTAACACTTCCCGATCTTTCCTAATCTAAAATAGAAGAAGCTTAATATAGCCAGAACATAAATAAAGAAGTACCGGTACATCATCGTATTTTGAAGGGCTTAACATTTAACACCGTAACATTAACTGTATATCGGGCTCACTTGTATATTGAGGGGGTAGTACTCGCTTTTTCGGGACCCCCTTCTCCCTCATGTTAAGCATATTATATTCGAGGTGTTAAGACGTTCGTTCCGTTAGTTTGGCGATTTTTAGACCTTTCGCCTCATGTTTTTATTAACATTAAGACCTTTCGTGCTCATTAGGTGTCGATTTTTTTCCTGGCGAGCGATAGCGAGCCTCTAATTTCAGAAGGAACCGGCATTCGGCCTGGACATTTTTCGACCGAAAAATGTACACATTTATCTTGAAAGGGGGTCTAGGGAGTGTTTTTCTAGGTGTGATGGATGTCCAACAAGGAAACTCAAAAATAAATAAATAAATAAATATATAGACCAAAACCCAAGTACTACCCCTTTAATGAACTAAGTTCATAAACAAATATCAGCATTACTTCATCGGTAAGGGTTGATCAATATATTTAATAACACATTGTGCAGTTGGTTGGTTGTATCCACGCTATGGTTTTATGTATGGAAGAAAACAGTGTGATTGTCTTACACAAATAATTTGCAATAATACCGTTAATTGGTCATGTTAGTTTAGGGGAGATGGACATATTTATTTGATCAACGGATGTTGACGATGAAGGATGAGACAGTGGTGGAACGAAAGTCATTGATTAATTATAATTATATGTGTGGATGAACGAATGAAGACATCTGTGATGGATGCTAGGGTGTATAGGGGTATTGGAGGGGGTCTGTCTGATCATTATGTAGTAGTAGCTAAGGTTAGGTTACAAAAGAAGTGGGTGAGGAGAGCTGGAGGGAGGCGAGAGGAAGGTAGAATGGTGAGGAGGGTGGAGAGGTTACAGGAGGAGGAAATCAGGGAAGAGTACAGGAAAACAGTAGAAAGACGACTAGGGGGGTTCGACCTGGAAGTAATCGAGGAAGTGGAGGAGATGAGCAAGGTGTTTAAGGATGAGATCTGTGCAGCATGTGAGGAGGTGTGTGGAGTGTACAGCATGGTGGACAGAAGAGGTAAGAATAGCTGTGGAAGAAAAGAAGAAAGCATATAGAGAGTGGTTGGGTAGTAGAGGGAATGAAGATTTCGAGAGACGGACTCGAGCGAGGTACGTGGAGAGTAAGAGGGTGGTGAAGAGAGTAGTGAAGGAAAGTAAGAGAAGAGTAGATGAGGAATTTGGAAGGAATCTGAGTGTAAAATGGAGGGAGAGTAAGAAACTGTTCTAGAAAGAAGTCAAGAAAGTTAGGGAAGGTAGCAAGGGAATCAGTAGGGGTGTGAAAGATAGGAATGGGAGAATGCTAGCCGAGAAGCAAGAGAGAGTCGAAAGATGGAGGGAGTACTTCAATGAGTTGCTAAATGTAAGGAATGAAGAGCCAGCAAACATAGTTGGATATGGTATGGGAGGGAGAAAAAGAGAAGTAGTGGAGGAGGAGGTGGGGATCAGGAGGTCAGAAGTGTGGGAAGCCGTGATAAGAGTAAAGTTGGGGAAAGCACCAGGAACAGATGGAGTGTGTGGGGAAATGTTGAGGTATGGTGGTGAGATAGTGATCGAAAGGGTATGGAAAATGAGCAAACTAACATGGGAGAAGGGGAGTGCACCCAATGACTGGAAGACTGGCATAATATTCTCCCTATATAATGGCAAAGGGATAAGAGGAGTGTGTGGTAACCACCGAGGAATGTGGTCTTCTAAGCGTAGTAGGGAAGGTATACAGTAGGGTAGTGATTGAGAGAGTGAGAGTGAGAACGGAGAAATGGATAGGCGACGAGCAGGGAGGTTTTAGGAAGGGAAGAGGATGTGTAGATCAGATTTTAACCCTCAATTGTGTTGTGGAGAAATATCTGGAGAAGAAACAACAGGCGTATGTTGCCTTTATGGACTTGGAGAAGGCCTATGACAGAGTTGATAGAGAAGGTTTGTGGAAAGTACTTAGATTATATGGAGTAGATGGCAAGTTGCTGAAAGCAATGAAGAGCATGTATGAGGGTGCAAAGGCGGCAGTACGTGTGGAGAGTGAGCAGAGCGAAGTCTTTGACCTGAGTGTTGGTTTGAAACAGGGGTGTGTGATGTTCCCGTGGTTGTTTACTGTATATATGGATGGATTCATGAAAGAAATACTATCAAGAGCAGTGGATGTTGGTGTATCGCTGAAAAGGGAGGGAAATGAGTGGAAGCTACCTATACTGCTGTTTGCTGATGATACAGTTCTGATGAGTGATAATGAATGGGAGTTGCAGGGTCTGGTAAATGAGTTTGGAACAGTGTGCGAAAAACGGAATTTGAAGGTAAATGCGGGGAAGAGCAAGGTTATGGTCTTCGAAAGGGGTGAAGTCACAGTGTGTGAGCTGAAGCTGAACGGTCAGGCTATGGAGATCGTCAGCTCTTTTAAGTATCTGTGCAGTGTGTTGAGTAGAGATGGGACTATGGATGAAGAAGTGCGGGAGAGGGTACAACAGGGGAAGAGGGTTGTAGGAACGCTGAAAGCAGTAACAAGAAATAGGGTGGTCAGTATGGAAGTTAAGAAGTCCTTGCATGACAGTGTGGTAATCCCGACACTGACTTACGGAAATGAAGCATGGACGTTGGTTGAGTGACTCAGACCAAGAGTGAGAGCAGTGGAAATTAATTACTTAAGAAGTGTGTGCAGAGTTACATGGAGGGATAGATAGACTAATGAAGAAGTAAGAAGGAGGTGTGGTGTGGAGGTAGATGTGCTGGAAAGTGTGAAAAGGAACAACTTGAGATGGTTCGGCCATAGGGAACGTATGGAAAGCGAGAGAATGACTAAGAGGGTGTACGAGAGCGAGGTGGAGGGACAGAGAGGGAGAGGTAGACCGAAGGAGAGGTGGAAGGATGGAGTGAGGAAGCATATGAACGAAGGCGGTGCTGGATGGGGGGAGCGGCGTCGACTGACTGGGGACAGAGGTGCATGGAGACGGTTCGTTCGTGGCCACCCCTTCGGGGATCACGCCGTCGGGCAATATATAGATAGATAGATATATTGTTTTTATTATTTTATTAGTTTCCTCCCTAGATCTCCATCAAATTTAAAAAAAAAAAAACCCAAGCCCCTCCTCCAAGATAAATTTGTACATTTTTCGAAAGAAAAATGTCCCGGCCGAAGACCGGTTTCTCTTAAAATACAGGCTCGCTATCGCCAGAAAATAATCGACACCTAAATGAAACGAACATCTTAATATTGACAAAAAATGGGGCAAACTATATTCAAATCCAAACTAATGAGCCGAACGTCTTATAATCTGAAAACTAATAGGGCTAAACATGAGGAAGAAGGGGGACTAGAAAAACGGCCCATCTCCCCTCAAGTACTGCATTATAAACTACACTTCCAACTCGATCATACGAACTTTCCTACCATACATAAAAACATGGAGGGTATACATAAAATAAGGTGGCCAATTATACATTTTGTTATTGAGGTAATATATCGATATAGCTTGTTTAGTATCGGTTTATTAGAATATATCGGTAAAATATATAATATTCTCTGAGCCAGTAACAATTGGTGATATATGTCAGTGTCTGGTCCAAAGACTGGCGGGAGTTGAGCCCTTGAGGATTATCACGTGATTTGACAGTGTATTCTGGCTAGCAATAGACGATTTCAGTCATCTTTGGAATGCCCACTAGGTATCGAAGGGGATATATCTATCTCTTTTAACCTCCTGACTTCCCGAATTCCTTCCTTAACTGAATAACATTGTATGATAACAGACAGATTAAGCTGAACAATGCCGTCATCAGATACCGTGAGAGTTATTGTATGATAACAGACGGATTAAGCTGAACAATGCCGTCATCAGATACCGTGAGAGTTATTGTATGATAACAGACGGATTAAGCTGAACAATGCCGTCATCAGATACCGTGAGTTATTGTATGATAACAGACGGATTAAGCTGAACAATGCCGTCATCAGATACCGTGAGAGTTATTGTATGAAAACAGACGGATTAAGCTGAACAATGCCGTCATCAGATACCGTGAAAGTTATTGTATGATAACAGACGGATTAAGCTGAACAATGCCGTCATCATATACCGTGAGAGTTATTGTATGAAAACAGACGGATTAAGCTGAACAATGCCGTCATCAGATACCGTGAGAGTTATTGTATGAAAACAGACGGATTAAGCTGAACAATGCCGTCATCAGATACCGTGAGAGTTATTGTATGAAAACAGACGGATTAAGCTGAACAATGCCGTCATCAGATACCGTGAGAGTTATTGTATGAAAACAGACGGATTAAGCTGAACAATGCCGTCATCAGATACCGTGAAAGTTATTGTATGATAACAGACGGATTAAGCTGAACAATGCCGTCATCAGATACCGTGAGAATTAACCCTTTCAATGCCGGTGCCGTTCTTTTAGCTTTATTCTGGGTATTATTAGACAATTTTATTTAGTTTAAGAAGGGCCTCCAGCAATTAAAAGGCTTTGAATTATCACACTTAACCATTTTTACTACCACAGATCCTTTTTAAACTGCATAAAATCATCCAAATATAGCTAGCATAACATTAATAAGACGTCGTCGGTACAGAAGGGGTTAATGGCCTCCACACACAAGAGCTCTGTCAAATAATTTAACTTTGTTATGAGGCTACCATTTACAATGTACAGTTGCCCACATAAGTTATGTTCCTCTCCGTCATCTTATACATGGACACATAATGTGCATGACTGAATTACGAGTGTAGTGTCTTATGCAGAGGTTGACTCGTCTGATTAGTCAACTGATAATTTAAGAAACCACACTCGCAATGAATTCATACTATTTTGCTTTCATACTTAAGATCACGACGAGGAGAAGAACTTATGTGGGCTACTGTACATAGTGGTGTTGCAAGGAAACGTGCACGATTCGGATATTGCACCTACCTTTGCCCTCGCTGCATTCAGGTCTTGCACCACGCATATAGATTATTGTAGATCTGGGTCAAATGGAGCTTAACTTAAGGAGGGTGGGAGCCAGAATAACTTTAATAAACGAAAACATGTGTTATCTCAGCAAATATAATTAGATTTACAATAGTTAGTAAAATACTAATTAAAATGGAAATATCCACTGCCATTTCAAACTGTCTATGTCCATTTATTGTTTTCAAAATGATCCAATTGAATATTTGTTACGGTATTGTGTGTACAGTATGTATACATGTATAGTATATAGATATAGATAGAGATGGAACGAATATCAATTTTCACTATTTGCGAATACGAATGTTTTGTAGTAAAATTCGCGTATACGAATACGAATAGCGAATATTTCAATCCTTATTTCATCCTTCAAGAACTGGTAATTATTTTTATGTCACCAACAAACGTTAATTAAATTACTATGAATTTAATTACCAGAAGTTAATGACTATGTGAATGTGTAATTTCTTAAATATCATAAATGAACTGTATGAATTATTGTTTAATATATTGTAAGAGTTCAGCCATAGAACATTGAATAATTAAACTTAATTCCATTCAATTTTCTATGTTTCCAGTCCTCAGTCCCAATGTTGCCGCTTTTTTGGTACTAAAGTACCAGATTTGGTACATTTGACTCTCTCAAGTACATTTTATACATTTTCCAATAAAATAGTCCATATCTGGTACTAAATACGAAATCAGTGAGGAAATATGATGGAATATTATTTAGTGACATGCTATTACACTGGATATGTCTGAAATGGCAATATTGCGACGGTTCAAATGTCAAGGTCCAGCACACGTTCGTTTACCGGGCAGTGATTCCACTTTAGAATAATTTGGTAGGCCTACTTTTCAATAGTTTGATCTGGTACTATTAAATACAGTTAAGTAGCAACACTGCTCAGTCCTCCTTCATTCCACTTTAGCGGCCCCAACGCACATCTACACTGTTATTTATTCGTTTGTGTTAACTTTAAAATTTAATATTTAACATGTTTGTATATATTCTATTGGTTTCGTGAACATATTCGCATATTTGCAAATAGCTATGAATGGAAATGCGAATACGAATACGAAACGAATATTCGGTCCATCTCTAGGTCACTATATACACAAGCACATACCCCATAGCTAGGGGTGACCGACTCGAGATAGAGCCCGTACAGGGACAACACAACACTAGTAAAACAAACAAAAAACACACACACACACAAACTGTCACACATCCAGGTCGTCCAGGAGAAGACCCAGCTACCAAGGATCACTAGGGCCCTCCAGCATATCCTCGACCCCAGATCTGTTACGGTACCTGGCAAATGGCTAACCCTTACCAAGTTCATGTGTATCATTTGGAAATCAATACGTAACACATAAAGTATCGTGGGAATCACGATCAAATTATGCATGGTCATTATTGATGGGTTTTTTATAGGATGTATGGTACCAAAATAATAAAGTTAAACATTTGTTTTTATTTTTTCAACTTCCGTCTATCTGTTTATAAAAAAATCCTGCCGACAAAGAGACAGACAAATATGACTATGATTAATTGTCCCCAATATATATATATTTGTTCCGTTTGGAATAGTAGGCTATATGCCAGGCAGTGGTTTCTCCAAAAGCAAAGAATATGCATCCTTATTGTGAAAAATACCAGCATTGATAAATATAACAAACTGTACGGTAGCTGAAAAACCTGTAGATTCACTTAATATTTGTAAAATGGATATGTTAGATCACTTGGCTCATAAGGCACACTTTATATCGCTATTATAAATACTAACAACGGAATAATACAAATGAGAATAACAAAAGTGCTTTCGAAGTTGGCGGGCAGGACAAATTTAGCCTTGCAATATTAAAAGATATCTAACATCATTCATACTATTCTAATTAAACCCATCCGGCGTCTGTGGTATGCCTCGTATTCCGCCACAAAAAATAGGACTCTGAGCTTCCACGTCATTCCTCGCATGCCTTTGATATCACAGTTAATAGAACCTCCCCACCATCCCTGAAACTCTTCCACCCTCCCACTCTCTCTCCCATTCGGTTCACATTCTCCCACATCTTTTTCATGATATGGGAGTTAAGGTGAGATTTGCCTAATGCTTAGTCCCATTAGTTTTGAGACTTAAAGACCTTCGCTCCATTACATTGGCGATATTAAGACCTTTCGTCCCATTGGTGTTAATTTTAAGACCTGTGGTGCCATTTACGTGTCGAAAGATTACACGAATTAGTACTCCCATTTCTCAAGGTAACGTCATCTTTCAAGTTATTTCGTCCATTAACGGTTCTGCGAAGGGAAAGAAATATTTACGAATACCACCCTAAATACCTCCCCTTAATCTATCTCACACATACTCCCCCCTCCCCCCGCCACCACCACAACGCGTCCTAATCCTGGGAGTTAACTCGAACACCTTCCCTTCATCTCTCACACTCGTTCCTTTCTCTCTCTCTCTCCCTTTCCAAGGGAGGTTTTTAATTTGTTCCCTAGACCTCCATCAAGAATAAAATTACACCACCTAGACCCCCTTTCAAGATAAATTTGTAAATTTTTCAGTAAAAAAAAATCCCGGGCGACAGCCGGTTCCTCATATATTACAGGCTCGCGATCACTCGCCAGGAAAAGATCGACACCAAGATGGCACAAAAGGTCTTAAAATGGACAGAAATGGAGAGAAAGTTCTTAAAATACTCAAACTAATGAGGTGAACGTCTTAACATCTCAAAAGCATTGGGGCTAAACATGAGGAAGAAAGGGGTCCAGAAAAAAATCCTTCAAGTGGAATTCTTCTCTTAACCTGCAATGACCTTGCTTTGTATATGGGTTAATTTATCTGACATTTTGTTTACCCCCTAACAGCTGGGTGGACACACAGTAACAAGCTGGAGGTGGGAGGAGCGCGAGCTAAGGTTGACGGTGAGAGGTTCGTGACCCATAACAACAGTGTGGTCACGGCTCAGGTGGGGGCCTCCGTCATACTGCACTGTAAGACATCCAGCGCTACGGGGGGACTGGTAAGTCATATCTACAGCTATGCTAACAATGTGAAATGTTACAGTTCAAACACTCACAATGGTTGGATTGTATTGGCATCCTATTTGTGTTGGTTTCAATATTTCGACATTACACCACCAAAAACCATGAGAAACTCTATTGTTAATATTTTAACTATACAGTATTTGCAGAGACTGGTTAATGGGCCATATAGTTTTCGGAATCAATGCAGAGCATCAGTTGGTAATTTCTGTATAACTTTGCTTCCAAGTCACTCATATAGTCAGGCACTTCAGGAGGAGAGTCTATGGCTAAGAATTAATTCCAGGATTATGATAACAAGGCATGTGGGGAAAGATATAAATCTTATATGAATTAAGGGGATCCATAGCAATAGTGGGCTTGGTAACAACATAAATCATCACTTTGATCTAGAATATAAGAGTCGTGGACTACTCGACGGAAATAAATTACTGGGTTGCAAAACACAGACACGTAACAGTGGCTTTGAAAGTTGCATTAACTCATTTGGTATTAAGTGTTCTTGCAAGATCGTTGGTGATTAATTGAATGAATGTATTTCTGAACAAAGTGTACTCTGAAACAAATTCAAAACATATTGTTTGTGCATTTCATGAGCCATAGCTTCGGTTATATAGATTGATGACACGATTCCCGAAAATTGACCGATAATCATGTGGGGCTTTGGGCGTGTGACATTCTCGAGTAGAAGATAACTATGGATAAACCATGTGAGTCATAGCTGGGCAAGTGGAGGGTTAATTAGGCTGTTGAGAGTAGCGATACACTTTACAGCATATATTCCGTTCTTCAGTATCTCGGTACGTTCGTATTTTTGGCAGTGCTGCACCCACTTCTCGAACATTGAGGAACGGAATATGGGTGGTATGCTGTTCGTGCCACCAAAGCGTAGTCTCCCAATGAATGAATTACTACATGAGTATCGCTTTCGAGAGCATTTACGATGTCTGAGGTTTGGCGAGTAATGAACTAAAGAAGGGAGATGATTCAAGGTATTAACAAAACAATAATTTTATAAGTACAATCGTCAAATAAATCCGCATCAAAATTCTCAAAAAGAATCACATAAAGATACCAATAAGCCACCGGAGAAGTAAACAAAAATTACTCTAATCTGCGTTAAATCCGGTGTCATTCGAGCGATTTCTACGGCAATTTGTATGGACATTTGTTATCTGGTAGCATCAAAATATAATTTCCATATGAATTAAACTCCCTAATATAATCTAACTTCGATCTAGTTTCCTACTCCAATATGAAAGAACCTCAAATTAGTACAAGAAAAAACTTAGCACATAGAAAAATGCCAGAAAAATCGCTCGTGTTTCACCGGCTTAAGGTCGGACATTTGGTAGTAGGGCATTATGTAAAGCTGATTATACCTGACTGTTGCGTGGATAACACCTGCGCTCACCTGGCTTACAGAGACTTAACCCCTTTCAGCACATTGACGCCTTTTCACCTTTGATACTGGCTAAATTAGATGATTTTAGGCAGTTTACTAAGGACCTGTGTTACTAAGAGGGTATATTTAGATCGTATTTACCCATTTGTGTCGCATAGGTAGATTATAAACCAAAGAAAATCGGCTAATGGTAACCAGAATATGATGAAAATTACGGTGCGTCATGGAAGTGAAGGGGTTAACAGTACAAAGATTACACAACTTTTCACATCAATATAATTTTCTAATATATACATACATATATTTTATGCTAATAATATTCACTGTACACTTCAAAAATATATGTACATAATGTATGTATGTATGTAGCCTACAGTATATACACAGGCACATACCCCATAGCTGGGGGTGGCCAACTTAAGACAGAGCCTGAACAGAAGCAACAAAACATGACAAACACAAAACAAAGGAACATATAACACACACAGCTAGGTCGTCCAGAGACCAGAGACCCAGCAACTAAGATTCACTAGGGGCCTCCAGCAATCCCCCAGTCCCAGACCTCCCAGAGAGGTTCCGGTCTCAGCAGGCAGACATGCAGCGGAGCCACACCACAATGCCCACCCACATTACTTCCAGGCATGGCCCTTCACAACTTACACCGCTCCCCGGGCCAGGCGCCTGACAGATAATTATCTAGCCCAACTGGCGCCAGACCCCCTCTCCCTACGACCACGTTATCACTCATCTATTCACAAGCATTTTCCATTCATTCCTATTCATTATTACATAATAGAAATCATAAATGTAACAAAACTGATGTACACTCTATGAAGATTATTACGCATTTTGACAATATATTCTGTCTATCATTAGACGATTTTATACAACTTAGGAAAGAGTAAAGCCTGTCTAAATTAACCCTCTGACTTCCATACAGCCTTCCTAATATGAATACAATCGTCTAATAATAGCCAGAAAACTGACAAAAATCGTCACCGTATCTTGAAAGGGGTATTATATACAGATCAGACATCATTTAATAACGAAGCCTTTTGTACAATATAGAGATCGTGCATCATTTCAAAACAAAGAAATGTTTAATATATAGAGATCAGACATAATTAATGTTCATACCTAGGCCCTTATTAATATAATTAGAGATCAGACTCCCCATGGGGGTAAGGGAATAGAATATGCCCCATGTGCCTTCTGCGTATCGTAAGAGGCGACTAAAGAGGTTGGATCGGTGGGCTTGCGACCCCCACCCGGAAAAAATACCTAAGCAAAGAAAAACGGACGAACAGCCTCGAATGCGGACGGAACCTATGTTGATGAACCACGACCGACTAAGGACATTCCTTCGGACATTCTGAGAATGGCTACATGGAATGTTAGTGGCATAAATGATGGCACAAAAGAGAGAGAGGTTCTGGAAGTGCTAGTGAATGCCAGGCTGGATGTATGTGGAATGACAGAGACCAAATGGAAAGGTTCAGATGTGAGAGAGTGGGAGTGTGGAATGGGTGTCTGTGCTGGAGTGAGTGAAGGAACAGCGAGAGAAGGTGCGTGTTTGTTTGTAAGTAGCAAATGGAAGGAATGTGTAAGAGAGTATGGGTCTGTGGGTTCAAGGATTGTGTGGGTGAGAATGAAAGTGGGCATACAAACGTGGGTGATTGTGTGTGTGTATGGCCCGACAGAGGATAAACTTGATAGAAAGAAAGAGGAGTTCTGGATGAATGTGGAGGCGTGCCTGCTGGATAAGTTTGACAAGAACGAAAGACTATTTCTGATTGGGGATATGAATGGTAAGGTGGGTGATAGGAAAATTGAGGGAGTGGTGGGAGGGTGGGGGGTACCATCAGAGGTGAATGGGAATGGTAGGGCACTTGTGGACGTATGTGAGGGGAGTAGGCTGTGGATAGCTAACACCTTCTTCCGACACAGAATGATCCACAGGTACACATGGAAACGGGTGTGGACGATGGAGGATGAGACAGTGGTGGCACGAAAGTCATTGATTGCTTATGTATGTGTGGATGAACGAATGAAGAAATCTGTGATGGATGCTAGGGTGTATAGGGGTATTGGAGGGGGTCTGTCTGATCATTATTTAGTGGTAGCTAAGGTTAGGATACAAAAGAAGTGGGTGAGGAGAGCTGGAGGGAGGCGAGAGGAGGGTGGAATGGTGAGGAGGGTGGAGAGGTTGCAGGAGGAGGAAGTCAGGGAGGAGTACAGGAGAGCAATGGAAAGACGACTAGGTGGGTTCGACCAGGAAGTTATGGAGGAAGTGGAGGAGATGAGCAAGGTGTTTAAGGATGAGATCTGTGCAGCATGTGAGGTGTGTGGAGTGAGGAGAAGAGGGAGGGGAGTGAAAGGTACAGCATGGTGGACAGAAGAGGTAAGAATAGCTGTGGAAGAAAAGAAGAAAGCATATAGAGAGTGGTTGGGTAGTAGAGGGAATGAAGATTTCGAGAGACAGAAACAAGATAGGTACGTGGAGAGTAAGAGGGTGGTGAAGGAAAGTAAGAGAAGAGTAGATGAGGAATTTGGAAGGAATCTGAGTGTAAAATGGAGGGAGAGTAAGAAAATGTTCTGGAAAGAAGTCAAGAAAGTTAGGGAAGGTAGCAAGGGAAACAGTAAGGGTGTGAAAGAAAAGAATGGGAGAATGCTAGCCGAGAAGCAAGAGAGAGTCGAAAGATGGAGGGACTACTTCAATGAGTTGCTCAATGTAAGGAATGAAGAGCCAGCAAACATAGCTGGATATGGTATGGGAGGGAGAAGAAGAGAAGTAGTGGAGGAGGAGCTGGGGATCAGGAGGTCAGAAGTGTGGGAAGCCATGAAAAGAGTGAAGTTGGGGAAAGCACCAGGAACAGATGGAGTGTGTGGGGAAATGTTGAGGTATGGTGGTAAGATAGTGATCGAATGGGTATGGAAAATTTGCAAACTAGCATGGGAGAAGGGAAGTGCACCCGATGACTGGAAGACTGGCATAATAGTGGCATGGAGAAATATCTGGAGAAGAAACAAAAGGTGTATGTTGCCATTATGGACTTGGAGAAGGCCTATGACAGAGTGGATAGAGAAGGTTTGTGGAAAGTACTTAGAATATACAGAGTAGATGGCCAGTTGCTGAAAGCAGTGAAGAGCATGAATGAGGGTGCAAAGGCGGCAGTACGTGTGGAGAGTGAGCAGAGCGAGTTCTTTGACCTGAATGTTGGTTTGAAACAGGGGTGTGTGATGTCCCCGTGGTTGTTTACTGTATATATGGATGGAGTCATGAAAGAAATACTATCAAGAGCAGTGGATGTTGGTGTATCGCTGAAAAGGGAGGGAATTGAGTGGAAGCTACCTATACTGCTGTTTGCGGATGATACAGTTCTGATGAGTGATAATGAATGGGAGTTGCAGGGTCTGGTAAATGAGTTTGGAACTGTGAGCGAAAAGCGGAATTTGAAGGTAAATGCGGGGAAGAGCAAGGTTAGGGTCTTCGAAAGGGGTGAAGTCACAGAGTGTGAGGTGAAGCTGAACAGTCAGGCTATGGAGATCGTCAACTCTTTTAAGTATCTGGGCAGTGTGTTGAGTAAAGATGGGACTATGGATGAAGAAGTGCGGGAGAGGGTTCAACAGGGGAAGAGGGTTGTAGGAACGCTGAAAGCAGTAACAAGAAATAGGGTGGTCAGTATGGAAGTGAAGAAGTCCTTGCATGACAGTGTGGTAATCCCGACACTGACTTACGGAAACGAAGCATGGACGTTGGTTGAGAGACTCAGACCAAGAGTGAGAGCAGTGGAAATTAATTACTTAAGAAGTGCGTGCGGAGTTACATGGAGGGATAGACAGACTAATGAGGAAGTAAGAAGGAGGTGTGGTGTGGAGGTAGATGTGCTGGAAAGTGTGAAAAGGAACAACTTGAGATGGTTCGGCCATATGGAACGTATGGAAAGCGAGAGAATGACTAGGAGGGTGTACGAGAGCGAGGTGGAGGGGCAGAGAGGGAGAGGTAGACCGATAGAGAGGTGGAAGGATGGAGTGAGGAAGTATATGAACGAAGGCGGTGCTGGTTGGGGGGATTGGCGTCGACGGACTGAGGACAGAGGTGCATGGGGGCGGTTCGTTCGTGGCCACTCCTTCGGGGATCACAGCGTCAGGCAATAGATAGATAGATAGACTTAATTGAATACCGAAACCTTGTTTATTATATAGAGATCAGACATTATTTATTACGGTACCGATTTTTTTTTTTAATATAATAATCGTTTTCTTAGAAAAACATTGCATTGTAGTTGATAAGACGTTTTGGATAACCCTAGAATTAATCTATTTATTTACTTAATCGTTGTACTTACAGGTATCGTGGGTGAAGAAGAATGACTACCAACTTCTATTTTCCGGTACTAACTCCTCCTCCTTCTCCTATTCATTTCATTTCACTGAACAAGCGCCCCCCACTTCTTTCCAAATACACCAAAACATAACATTTTGAAGATGACCACCAACCGCCTTAATTTGGCTGTTACTCTTTCAACTTTATGGGAGACACTTGATATAGGCAGCTTTGCCATCTCTCTCCCTCATACACATATACAAAAAAAAACAAAAAAAAAACAAAAAAATACTAAGCGTTGTAAACCCAGGTGTCGTGGGTGAGGTAGAGAGTCTGAGCCTACTAACAACTGACTACCAACTACCAATTACTAACTATCAACTAATGACCAATTTACTTACAGCTATTGTGGGTGAGAAAGAGAGACTACTAACTACTAACTACCAACTATTAACTACCAACCACTAATTACCAACTACCAACCACTAACTACCGTAGTACCAATCTACCTACTAACCGTTATACTTACAGGTATCGTGGGTGAGGAAGAGAGACTACCAACTACTGACGGTGGGACTCAACTCTCACTCCAGTGATGATAGGTTCTCCATCAACTACGTCCATTGGGTGAGTAGTTCTCTCTCTCTCTCTCTCTCTCTCTCTCTCTCTCTCTCTCTCTCTCTCTCTCTCTCTCTCACACAAACGTTTACTGCTAAAACTAAAAGCGCATGGAATACAAGACAGTGTGTTGAAATGGTTAGAAAATTGGCTTAGCGACAGAAATCAAAGAGAAGTCATAAACGGTAAGGCATCTAAATGGACCAATGTAAGTAGGGGGGTACTCCAGGGATCGGTACTAGGACCAATTATCTTTCTAATTTACATCAACGACATAGATGAGGGTCTCACCTGTACAATCTCAATGTTTGCTGACGATACAAAAATTGTAAATAGCGTACTCTCAAAAGAACAATTTGACGATATGCAACGCAATCTATATAAGTTATCATGTTGGGCCCAAATTTGGCAAATGAGTTTCAATGCAGATAAAAGTAAAGTACTATATATCGGAACCTGACATGAGAAAGCAAACTATTCTATGAATGACACTCAGCTTAAGAGTGTAGACAGAGAAACCGATTTGGGAGTAACATTATCGAGTAAAAACTGAGTCAACAATGTTCAGAAGTTGTTAAGAAGGCAAACAAAATAATTGGCTTTATAGGCAAGTCATTTGAGCATAAATCCAAAGAAGTTATCCTAACTCTTTACAATTCCTTAGTCCGCCCGCTTCTGGAATACTGCGTTCAATCCTGGTGTCCTTATTACCAAAAAGATATAGACAAACTAGAAAGAGTTCAACGTAGAGTTACCAAAATTATACCTAGCCTAAAAAACAGACCATACGAGGAGCGTCAAGAGAATAAACTATATTTCCTTTATTCCAACGCAGATTAAGATGTGACTTAATTCAAAGGTTCAAAATCATCAAAGGCATCAACAATATGAACTGTAGTAAGTACTTCACTATTGACCAATCTAATTTAATTACACGCGGTGAAACGGTTGCAAAATGATTGGTAAATCTATTAACTCTCACGAATCTAAGAATTTCTTCTTCAATCGAGCTGTCAACTTGTGGAATGGGCTTCCCCGAGACGTTATAGACTGCAGCACCGTTGATTCTTTTAAACTTCGCCTAGAAACAAATCTTGCATCAAACCCGCGACTGACTGTGTTAGTAAATTAATAACTTTATTATATTCCTCCCTCAGATTCATCAAGAATTATTGCATATATATATTACTAAGACGTTACTCTCTTTTTCCCAGATATACGAAAGATCACTTATAACTGTGTTACGTTACTAACGCATTGGTACCCTACTAACTTTCTAATCCTGCCACGGACATTAGTTCCAGGGCAGTAGTTCCCTTTCCAATTTTTCCTTACCCACTATAAACCACTGTTTGGACACTTGATCTTCAGTGCTTTGGAGGACAAGCAGCCTAGAGAGGTCACTAGACCTGTTGTTGCTTTATTTCCTTTGTACTCTCTCTCTCTCTCCCGAGAAAGCTGTTACCCTTTTATTTACCACAGAGCCCTCCTAAGCTGTATAAATTCATCTAAAGTCAGTCAGTATAAACAGTCAAAATGCGTCAAATGCACACACACCTCATCCTTCGGGCACGCAAAACAATATAATAAACCCCTTGAGGATTATGACGCGTTCGAGCAGTGTATTTTGGCTATTATTCGATGGAGGTTTTCAAAATGGAGCAATTTTGTTTGAAGACCTGAATGAATATGAGAAGGATTACAAGAAAATCAAACTGAAATAGCATTGTTGTCACATTTGTATCAGCTTTATCACTTCCGAGGTAATTTCTTTAACTATATAACATAATTCAATCTTTGCGTATATATCAATGAATATTAACCCCCTCCGACTGGAATAGTTAACTTACTGGCGAGGAGGCGGATGACACGGTATTATCCCCACAACTGTCAATATTTCACTGCGGGACCGTTAGAAGTCGGAGAAACTTGGGGTTGCCACCAATCGACAGATTTTCATCTAACTTACCTAACTTACTGAGCTCAATATAACGCTAGAGCGTCATACAACTTATTAGAGAGATATTAACCCGTACAGCCCCAGCGACGCGCCTGACGCGTCGGCGATGTATGTAACGCACAGCCCCAGAGACGCGCCTGGCGCGTCACCCTAATTGCGCCGACCGTAACCTCAGGTGTAGCCACTCAAGAGGGCTCAGATTTGTATGGGAACTGTGTACGTATCCCACGCAACCGTGCCGATGGTTGAAAACTCTCAAAGTCCACGTGTGTGCGCGCGAGCGCGCAATAACCTGTTTTTTTGGGATAATTGCCTTCAATTTTTTACTCTTATAAAATCCATTTTCGGGGGCTCTGTAGGACCATTTTTTAAGCTTTTTGAGCGGTTTTTCGTGGTTTTTCCTTCATTCCTAACCCATTCGCTATTGTTTCTGGAATAAAACCATTTTTTGAAAACCGGCCGGGTTCTGGTGCGTAAACATTACAAAACTAGCCGGGGCTCCACGGGTTAAGATAAGTTCATATGACGCGATCGCGTCATATGAGTTTTTTGGCATAAGTTCCATATGACGCGATAGCGTCATATGAGTCTGGGGGGGTTAAATAAAATAAACTTGGCTATCATTTTGTACCCTGATTCGATAACTTTATTCAGCTTAGGAAGGACCAGTGGGAGGCAGAGGTAATACTGATTTGGCTTTCACATATAGTCACTGTGTGTTTTCACATTTTCAGCAAACATGGAATGGTATGTTATATTTAGTTAAGGGGAGATTTTCACTTGAGGTGTATATATCTGGACCCCTATCTCCCTCATGTTTATACCTAATAAAATGTTATATCTTAGGACGTTTGCTTCATTAGTTTGATGATTTTTCGACCTTTTGCCCCATTTAGGTCCATTTTAACCCTGTCACGCATTTATGACGCAGAGGTTGAAGTAACTAAACTAAAGGTTTCTAAATACCCCTGATGGTAACAAAGGCTTTAAAGTATCCCCAATAGGCTCAAAATCGCGTCATATGTCGGAGAGGGTTAAGACTGTTCGTGCCATTTAGGTGTTGATTATTACTTAAGGGAGGATGGGCGCATATATTTGCTCATTTGTATATATGTTTATCATTATTTAGTGTCCTCCCTAGACCACCACCAAGCTTAAAAAAAAAAAAAAACCCAAGACCCTCCTTCAAGATAAATTTGTACATTTATCGATAGAAAAATGTCCAAACCGAAGGCCGGTCCCTCTTAAATTACAGGCTAGTTATCGCTTGCTAGGTAAAAATCGACACCTACTATGGGTTTCAGAGGCCGTGTTACATCGTTTTTCGGGAATAACTTATTATCAAACAGTTGGATCAGTATGATGTTTTGACACAGCTTTTTTCACACCGTGCCCTAATTTTTGTCAATGCAGTGCATTACCAAAAGTGTACAAATAAGCCACTTGTCCCTGTGTCATGAGGTTAAAGTCACACATTAATGACTAAGAAAATGACAAGGCTACTGTGGCTTACCTGTGAGAACTACCAAACCATTATTGCTCCTCCATCAAACATGGTAGTTATCAGCCACCACCCAACCCTACTATCACCTTTAAATTCAAGTTATCTGGCAATATAAAAATAAAAATATGCAAAAATACATGCTTTTTGTATATTTATACTTGATATTGCCAGATAACTTGAATTTAAAGGCGATAGTAGGGTTGAGTTGTGGCTGATAACTACCGTGTTTGATGGAGGAGCAATAATGGTTTGGTGGTTCTCACAGGTAAGCCATGGTAGCCTTGTCCATTTCTTAGTAATTAATGTGTGACTTTAACCTCATGACACAGGGACAAGTGGCTTATCTCTACACTTTTGGTAATGCACTAAATTGATGTAAATTAGGGCACGGTGTGAAAAAAAATGTGTCAAAATAACATACTGATCCAACTGTTTGATAATAGGTTATTCCCGAAAAACTATATAACACGGCCTCTGAAACCCATAGTAAATAGCACGAAAGGTCTTAAAACCCACTGAACCCCAGCTATTTAATAATTAATGTACACCCCAGGACCAGGGGGTTGTAAAAAAAAAAAAATTCCCGAAAACACCAGGAATGGGTTAGAAATGGAGGAAAACCCACAAAAAACCGATCCCCTAGGTCATTAAGGGGTGCGCCCGAAAGTCGGAATTAACATGGGGAAATGGGTTGGCAAAAACAGGCAAAAACCGGTTTTTGCACGCTCACACGCACGCGGTTGGACCTTGAGAGTTTTCAACCATCGACATTGTTGCGTGGGATACTTACACAGTTCCCATACATATCTGAGCCCTCTAGGTGCCATAGGACCGGAGTAATTAACCAGGACGCACCTTATGCGTCCCTGGGGTTTAGCGTTACAAACATTGCGGACGCAAACCATGGGGTTCAGTGGGTTAACAAAAATTGAGCGAAATATCTTAAAATCGCCAAACTAACAGGGTGAATGTCTTAATATCTAAAAACAAATGGGGTTAAACATGAGGGAGTAGGAGGTTCGAAAAATAATTCCTTTAGTGAAAATCTCCCCTTAAATGCTCAACAAAGACACCAGTAGTGACATATGCTAAGTTGATCATGTACGAATCGCGTCCTAAATGGAGTAACTTGTTCCTTGGCGCAAATATTATCTGCCCACCAAATTTTGTTAAAATTGGTTGATGACTTTGTGAGATATCTTGTTTACAGACACACAAACGGAAGCAAAAACATTACCTCCGTCCAACCTCGTTGGCTGAAGTAACAACAGAATTGAAAGAGGTAGTTAAACTTTAATATCTTTAAATACATATCAATATATAACTTAGTATGTCGACCAATATCTTAAATAGTTAAATTCATAAATATAGCTGAGACAAGTGAGATCAGGACATAAAAGAAAGCTATAAAGATAAATAAAGAGAACGTTATGATAGACGAGAAAAGAGAACGAACATTAAACGGACAGAAACAATTGGGAAGAGCATGTTCCCGATAAATCCTGGTGAACAATGATGTAATTTACTGTGGCAAAATAAACTTATAAACTTACTTTCTTACTTAGTTCGGGAGTGACCTGGGAAATAAAGCAATGGTGATATTTTGTCATCCCACACCACCACCACCACCACCACTTGAGTCAAAATGTTTGCATTTATTCTTTCAGTCAAGGCTTGTATTATTTATCTGTGTAGTCGGAGAGTGAAGATACTGGTGTGTACAGACCTCGTTCACCATCACTCACTCACACAAACACTCTCTCTCTCTCTATATATATATATATATATATATATATACATATATATATATATATATATATATGCTGTCTTGTTCTCCTTCCTTGTTGAACTGCTCTGTCCTGCCTTTGCTGTGGTATGGAAGTATTTCTTTGTGTGTTGCCTGACGTCTTCCGTTGTTGCTGTGTGGATGTCGGCTTATTTTTCGGTATTTCATATATATATATATATATATATATACATATGCTCAGGCCCAATCCCCAAAATGGGGATTGGGCCTGAGCATATAGCATATATATATATATATGTATATATATATATATATATATATATATATGTACCGGTATATACAGTATAAATGAAATTGCGACAAATAAGCAGACATCCACACACCAACAACGGAAGACGTCAGGCAACACACAAAGAAATAGTTCCATACCACAGCAAAAGCAGGACAGAGCAGTACAACAAGGAAGGAGAACAAGACAGCAAAATGGCGACCACCGACAAGGACAGCAAAATGAAGGACAACAAAGAAAATGTACCAGCCCAGGGGAAACGAAAGGAAAGCAAAAAAGAAGAGAACAAGCCCTACAACGCAAAATTAATCACCTGTTCATTGCTCCAAAAGGGCCTCACCAGAATCAACAACTCATAAGACAAGAAAAGAAGAGGAACCAGAAGACGGGAAAGCCAGAAGAAACGACTACCACAGAATATACGCATAAAGAAATCGCACGTGTAACAACAAGACAGCAAAATGGTGATCAACCTGGAAGACAGCAAAGTGGCGAACAACGAAGAAAGGGAACCGAGTTGTGGGAGACAAAAATAAAACAAACAGAGAGAAAACATAAAGAAACCAGAGATACCACGATTTTCAACATACCCCGTATTCCCAAAATTCCATAACAGACTCAACCAACAACAAAGAAAGAGAGAAAGAGAAGTACAAAGACAGCAGAAAAGGAAGAAAACATAGTTGCCCAGAAACACACGCACAAGGAAACAACACGTGTCCCCAGCATCCGTCCAATGAACAAGGAAAATAATACTACACCAGCACTAGCCGCCAACAGACAAGCCCGAGTTGCCACTATTAGTACTGGATGTCCTATTACACCCGGGAAGAATATTAAAATCTCTTATTGTTCATCAACAACACAGAAAAGGAAGCTTGTGTTCAGCCAGGGTGAAAAGGACTCCTACACTCATCAAAGGAGTAAGCATTTATGTCTTACCCACTAGGGTCAAAATTCTTGCATACCAGTTTCTAGAGGGTCCTCGCTAATCCCCCAGATTGACCCTGGCCGCACTTGTGTCCTTTATGCCCCCATACATCCATCCCTGTACATATCAGACTAAATCGTCACTATGCTGGAAGAAATTGATCAAAGTAAGCAATATCAGGGCTTAGTAAGAAATGGCATACCATCTTACCGAGTCCTAAAATTACCCTCCCATTCAGTTGGTGACCAAAGGCATACCTAGTCCCACTAGTCTGAGGAGTTATTTTCCCTATTGAGGGATCTTTATTAGTAGTTGGCATTTCCATCACTAATATTGAGTCTTAATAGGCTGCACCTTTAATAATAGAAGGCTGAAGTGCAAGGGCATACCCACACTTCAAATCTTTATTATTAAAACCGCACTAAAGTAAGGACTAACAAGTGAAATTTGGCATACCAAAATCACTTGATAGTTCAGGGCCCTGTGAGATACGGTAGCTGGCACTCTGCAAAAAATGGCGTCCTTGGTGTATTAGTCTGTAGCATACTATTGGACTTCTACAACTAAAAGGTTTAAACACCGTCCCGAGTTCTTTGAACCTCTTACAAAGATCAGAGGCAGTCGAGAAGACAAGAGAGGCCATATCCATATTGTTTTCTCACGTTACCCCGATATAGTGCCAACTGGGGCACCATTTTAAGATCCTAACTCAAGAGTACCTGAACAGAAGTTCATCAACGATTAATATAAAGGTCAGGATAGTCGAGTATCACTAGGCTTCTAGCTATATAAACTCGCGTAAGTCCGATGAGGTGCCCAAATATATTTATATATTTACGGAGCCACATTTAAGACCCCACGTCATTAATCCATCTGTAACTACTACTTCATACGACAGGCCAACCTGGACGGCCCAACGGAGACTCAGAAGATGATAAGCTGCCCCCCCCCCTACTTGAAAACTCATTAATTCCAAATACCCAAGACTGGAATTATATCTAAGAAAAACTGAAGAAGATATTGATATTAGTGACGAGAGAAAATAAGTTAGAGTCTTACAAATCGACTGTCAAATATTCACCAGTGCGCAAGGTGATAGCAAAGTTAGAGTCCCATATTGACTCTGCCAAAATTCCCTATATATGTGTGTAAAGTTAGAGTCCCATATTGACTCTGTTAAAATCCCATATACGTGTACCAAAGTTAGAGTTCAGGGGATTGACTCTGTTTTCCATTCTCACCAGTGCGCAAGGTGATAGTAAAATAATTAGAGTCCAGTGTATTGATTCAGAAATAATCTTGTCACTTTTAATGTGAATTTAGTATCATACCTAAATATTAACTCCAAAAATACTAGTGTTTAATACTTCAGTCTTTTCATGACTATATGAGTGTGGTTTAAATAATGCGGCACATTAATTAAGCAGTAAATGCCTGAGCTCTGCCTAGATCCTCGATCGTACTTGAATAGTAAACTATATATTTTATATTACCTATCTACCTATAAACATATAATATCCAATATAAATGTGTTTAGAGCTGGAGATTAATAAGCTGTTCTTAAAATATTATCTTAGTGTTTTATATATATATATATATATATATATATATATATATATATATATATACTGTATATCCTCTATTGTTTATATGCATGTATTGTATGAATTCTGAAATCTCCAGTCTTGAATGAACTAACCTCAATCAATAACCAAGCTGATATAAAAATTACGCTATTACAATATATAATTATATATATATATATATATATATATATATATATATATATATATATATATATATATATATAATTATATATACAGTATTTATATCACCCTCACTCACACTCCCTTGCTCTCTCCGTCGTGCGCACACACATACACACACACACACCACCACCACCAGGGCAGCTTTACAATAATCCCTGCAGTATCCTAGCCTGGATTGGAACATACTGGTTTCCACTGCTCTCTCTCTCTCTCTCTCTCTCTCTCTCTCTCTCTCTCTCTCTCTCTCTTTCTCATGGCAGTGTTTCCTATCACAGCCGTCAGAGGGCTCTTGAGTCCTGGCTGGTACTGGCACCCAAGTTTACAATGAACGATGAGAGAGAGAGAGAGAGAGAGAGAGAGAGAGAGAGAGAGAGAGAGAGAGAGAGAGAGAGAGAGAGAGAGAGAGAGAGCAAGGATGATGATAAGTTAAAGGTATATAACATTTAAGATAAGATATACCTGCTGGAAAGAAAGACAAAATTAGAGTGAAGAATGGTTGTTTCAAAACTCAGAATAAGACTGAAAGTATTGCATCAAGTCTAAACAAACTAAGGGTCTAGAGAAATTAAATTTAGAGCAAGTACATCTAAATGCAATAACAAACACATATTAATTTACTGTCTTTTATTGGGTATCACATTTGATGTCAGTGGGCCTTTACATTATTTGAATTATATAATGATATGGTAAAGGTTGTTAACTCCCTGGTAGTTTAATCTTGATTCATGTGGTTTGTAGCATATTTAAAACCTTTGAATCACTCAGGAATACCCTTGATTTTTCTTATTTAGCTACCCCAAACCTTTTTAGTTTTCTATGAATGATATTTTAAAGAAAATTGTTTTTAGAAACTGACTTGTGTAGATTTTCATATTGCAAATAAATATTGTCTAGGGTAAAAACTGGCATCTATGAACTTCAAAGGTACTTAAAGTGGTAACCACTGTTCCCTTCTCTCCCACAGGACTGGCAGCTACACATCCGGTATGTACAGCCCAGAGATGCTGGTCTGTATGAGTGTCAGGTCTCCTCACACCCTCCAGACTCCCTCTTTGTCCACCTTGAAGTGGTTGGTGAGTAACTTAAGACATATTGACTCTAGCGCACCTTAAATCTGACTATCAATTAATGCACCTTGAATCTGACTATTTATCATTTAACGCACCTTGAATCTGACTATCTATCATTTAACGCACCTTGAATCTGACTATCTATCATTTAACGCACCTTGAATCTGACTATCATTTAACGCACCTTGAATCTGACTATCTATCATTTAATGCACCTTGAATCTGACTATCAATTAATGCACCTTGAATCTGACTATTTATCATTTAACGCACCTTGAATCTGACTATCTATCATTTAACGCACCTTGAATCTGACTATCATTTAATGCACCTTGAATCTGACTATCTATCATTTAATGCACCTTGAATCTGACTATCTCTCATTTAACACACCTTGAATCTGACTATCTATCATTTAATGCACCTTGAATCTGACTAACTCTCATTTAACACACCTTGAATCTGACTATCTATCATTTAATGCACCTTGAATCTGACAATCATTCTTTCAATTGTTGGAGGACACTGCTCTGCCCTTTGTGTCCTTTATGCACCTAAGAAGTGTTGCCAATTCCCTAGAACAGTGTTTACAAGTCATGGTACCAGCCACTGCCTGATACTGGAAGTTACAATGACCGAATATTACTGACGGCTTGCAGCTGTCGCTGGGACTGGGGAGTGATGTATCTACTGACGGCTGGCAGTCGTCACTGGGATTGTATGGGTTAAAGGATAAATTAGAACTTGCTATCGTATATCTTTCATCATAGTAATGCACATTTTTTACAATTAACAAGAAATTTGGCTATAAAACGTTACATTACCCGAGTAAATCAGCTAAGGAGAAGTTATATTCTTGCCAGTATAAAGAAAACAAAAAAACAGGCAAAACATTCCTTGTTACAGTGATCAGTACTATTCGGATTACTTAGCCCCTTGACTACCGGTACTAGAGACGTGCAGCTAAAATCAGCAGTTTTCCATAAATCTTGCTTATATACTGTGCTATTAAAAATACTCTCTCTCTCTCTCTAATACACGAAGTTTCTAATTATACCTACCGTATTAACATCTCCTAACCCTGCCTTGAACATTAGTCCTGCAGGGCAGTACATCCCTTTCTAATCGTCCCTTACCCCCTTTAAACCATTGCAGTGATTTAGATAAATAAGAGGGCAAGCAACCTTGAGGGGTAGCTAGACTTATTGATGCTTGGCTTCTTTTGTACTCCTTTGTACTTCGTACTAAACCCCTATTTTTCTATGTCCCACAGAGGCTGAGGCGGAGATTCTTGGTTCACCTGAGAAACATGTGAAGCTGGGTTCGATCCTGCGTCTGGTGTGTATCATGCACCACACCACCGAGGCTCTCTCCTATGTCTTCTGGTATCGAGGGAATGAGATGATTAACTACGAGTCTGAGGAGGGCACGGGGGTCAGTATGATAATTGTTACTACTACTACTATTACTACTACTACTACTACTACTACTACTACTACTACTATTACTACTACTACTACTACTTTCTTCTACTACACCACTCAGCCTGTTTTTCCCCCCTTATGGACCCTAAACAAGGACAGAACAGTCATCAGTGCACACTACTTGGTAGTCGTACAGCTGCCTTCTATTCCGGGGTTTGCACAGAGACTCATCATCGTGGAATATAATATATACATTTTTTATTTTATTTTTTTTACTACTACTACTAGTACTATTACTACTACTACTACTACTACTACTACTACTACTACTACTACTTTTTTTTTTTTTTTTTTTTTAAACCACTCAGCCTGTGCATCCCCTCTTTGGACCCTAAACCAGGTCAGAACAGTCATCAAAGCGTCCGACTTGGTAGTCATTCAGCTACTTACTATTCCGGGGTCAGCACTCAGACTCATCATCGTGGATTACTACTACTACATTGATTTTTATTTAATATTGTTCATACATTTTATTTTACAAGCATCAGATATGACTATTCAACACCATGCAACTTCAATCCAGTCTCCTTCCTATGCGACCCTCTGCCACTGCTGCCTCGTAGTCCACTTCTGCCACCGTCGCTGGTTGTGGTGCAGACAGTCTTGTTCCCCGCAGGCATAGTAGTGCTGATCTGAGCAACGAGAAAGATAGACGGCACCTCATCCAGGCTACAACGTGGCTCCTGGGCTGTTTCTTGTTCTCTGCGATGATCTCTGCAAGCCTTGAATAGAAGCACTGGGCCCTAGGTCCCATCCCTCCAGATGTAGGTGAAGACTAGTGGGGTAAAGCTGCCATGTTCGATATTTAAGATCCTTTCCCCATATGCCCTGACCTTCTCTTGGTCATTCCTCTTGTGTGCAGCCTCCAGAAACAGCCAGCTGTAGCTATGGGCCATTGGGTCGAATATTCTTACGTCAAAGAATGCTCGCTGTGCTCTTGTCCAAAAACTTCTTGCACTAACGTCCACTCGTGCTTCGTTGGATGTGTTGGCCGTCCTGTGCTGCAAGATCTCTCCCTCCAAGGGAATGAGTGATGGTTCGCGCACCACATCTCGACACACCTCCCTGAGCATGTTCGCCGTTACATCTCTTACTTCATCGTGCCTGATGCTGATGAATCCTCTCTTCTTACATATCATGCTGTGGTCTGCATCGTTGTTGATTCCACAAACGCATCGATCGGGCAGTCCTTCAATCGGCCAATCATACCTCAGTGCAATAGCATCATTAAATTCTTGTTTGTTTAGATTGAAGCCTTTTGCCTTGATTGGTAGTGTTGTCAGCCAATTTGAAACACCCGTTTCTTGTGCTATTTGTACTTTTCTTTTTAGTCTCGGGCAAAGTTGTCGCATCAATTGTGCAAGGTCATTTTTCTGTGAGTTTTGCCTCTCTGACGTGATGGTCTTTCTGATGTTGTAGATGTCCGCCTGGTCCACTTCGCCGTCAGGATCTTGCGCTACGATGCGTTCAGTGAGAGATTCTGTTATCTTTACTGAGTTCTGGTGTTCCGTTGTCACCCTCCTCACCGGATTGATGATTCCAAGCCCTCCTAACCTAGGAGGAAGTGCGAGCAACTCCCTCTCTGTAGCATTTGGGGTGTGGGACTTCATCCAAGCTGGGATAAGTTTGTCTCTGATGGCATCTTCTAGCAGTTGAAGTTGTGGACCTACGTTTGGAATGGTACGCATCAAGTAGGTCCAGCGGTGTTTGACCCCATATGTGAATGCCGAATATGCAGCCTGTAGTTCCGTCTTTGCAATTTTGGCTAGTATTTCTATTTCGTTTACCCACTCTCTGACCTTCTCTTCCATGTATTGCTTCTTGAACTCTTCTGTGCCAATCACTGCCCCTAGATGATGCTGTCCGTCCTTTGTTACGACCACTTCACTACCGTTGAAAGCTTCTAAGGCATTTTCGTAATGTTCTGCTTTTACTATCAGTATAGACTTACTAGCATTTGGAAAGTATCCTATTTCTGGTCCCACTTGTGATACTTGCTCCCACCAGCTCTAGATTCAGATCATTGACTTTCCCTGCTCCAGTGAGATCATCTGCATAGGCCGCCTGCTTAACATGTGTCGTCTCATGTCTTGTTAATGATAGCAACACCGAGAGACCTAATGCGTACATCGCCATTGCTACTGGGTCCCCTTGTGTGGTTCCTTCCATTGATTTCAGTGCCGTTCCACGTCGTGAGTTTTGGTTGTTTACTATGAAGAGGTCTGCAGGCTGTTTATAGGTATTCTCTACATAGGTGGCTAAGCTGGGGCATTTTACCTTGATGTTGTGAATTGCTGTCTTTCTGTTGATGGTGTTAAAGGCATTTGATGCATCCACTAACAGCACGGTTTCACATTCTTCTTGCTCATATATTTTTCTTATTGCATGAATTGCTGCCTCTCCCCCTGCTTGGTGGCCAGCACACACTTGGAGATTTCCAGCCGCTGACCGCACATCGTCCTTCACCACCTCCATTATGCATTTTCCGATGATTCTTCTCAACACTTCACCCACCCCTACAGGTCTGCACCCTGGATTCTTGTCCAATGGTATTAGACGACAAGCTGTAGGCCTGCAAGTGTTGAAAATCTTGAGTGGCCATTTTTCTTGCAAGATCTGCCAGCGCCCTGCGTAAGTCGGTCGCTGCAACTCCGAAAAGTGTGCTGCTCAGGATTGTTCTCCAACCGTTTGCATCCATCCCTGAGGGTCCTGCACTGCCTTGGGTCCCTAGAGCATTTTTCCAAATCTTCTCGCCTGTGATTTGTTCGTAGATGACGGGGTTCGGTGGTATATAAGCCCCCTCTAGCTTCTGACTCTCGGATATACCAGGTTGCGGATGTTTCTCTTCCAGCAGCTTGATGGTATCTCTTGTGATAGGCAACAGCCCACCAGCTGCCTCCTTTGTCAGCGATCGTATTGCAGGTGCCACTTTACCTTGTCTCATCTGGTCGCCGAATCTCCTGGCCTTGTCCTCAGTGTTTTCTCTTTTGTGTTGCCGTCTGCCTTGTCTATCTTGTAATGCTCTGGCTTCACTGAGTAAGTCATCCATCTTGTTATCATTCCACAGTTTCACTCTATTTGTTAGCGCTGTCACGTTTTCCGCTTGTCTAGAATTGCGGTGAGTTTTTTGCAAGAAGAGATGTGGAATGCTGAAAAATAACTTGAGAGCATACGGGGCTAAAGGTCTGTCATAGACATAGTTATAAATGAGCTTTTTCATCTCTGTCAACAGTTTGGTGGTGGCGTCACATTTAGGTGGGTTGAATAAACTGTGTGCAGACCAAGCAACAATTTCTGAGTAAGCTGCCTCTGTCCATATTTTTACCTCCTCTCCCCGTAGTCCTTTCCATTGAAGGGGTCATCCTCTGCCATCAACTTCTGTGGGTCTCTCCAGGGCGGCTGCTTCCCTCTGTGGTCCCACCTCCCTGTGTGCTTCTCGGGGCTCTTCGTTGCGTGGCATATCGTCGTTTCTACCAGCTATATTTGGCCTTGTTTGCACACCACCCTCCTCTCCAGCATCTCGGTGCTCGTCTCCGGGTCTTTGGACTCCGCTGGGCTCACCGTCACCCACCATGTCATGTGGTTGCCGCCCTTCTCTCGGGCCCCGTGAGGGTCCCGCACCTCCACATGCTCTGTCGGGTTGTTGCCCATCGCCGTGTTGTGTCCCGTCAGCTTCATCCCTTCGCACTCTCTGGGCACTGGCTGCCGCCCCTCCCTCTGTTATTACACTATTATAAGGGTTGCAACACCGGGAACCTTTATTACAGTTTATGCATCCTTTTTTTTTTTTGCACACATTTGCATCTTGTACATGTATGCTCGTTCTTTGTACAGATGCAACACTTGTTAGTCTTTGACCTTTGTGATAGGTGTTCATCTAAACTTTCATCATCCTCCATTATACCCTTATGACACTTCCATCTGTTCTCTTGCAATGTCTTTTACGCTTTACGCTAAGGCTATTTAGCTTCTGTTTTTCTTCTTTTTTTTCCAAAACTTAATTTATCTTATTTACAGTACCGGCCCGTAACTTCCGTAAAAACAACCAAATATTTTTCGGTATGTGTGCCCTAGATTATTTTGTACTAGAGTGTGTATTCCATATCGGTGTTGTTGTATGCCATATTTGATATTCCCCCTGGCTGGCTGGTGGGATGTATATATTAGGTTGTGTTGTATGTGAACAATTTGGTGTTATTACGTGACATAAACACACTGAGTAAGCGGCTAGATAGGACAACTAGGCAGATTTTGGCTGCAATAAAGATGTTCGTGATTTCCTTTATAAACCGTAATGTTAGCAGTACTAATAGCAGCGGTAGTTGTAGAAGTTGTATTATCAATAAGGATTAGACCTTGGTTAATGAGAAGATAGGATATTAGGTATTGTGGAGATTGAATTAGTTAAGAATGAGATTACTGCGAAAGAATAGATAGATAGGTAGCGAGAAAGAGCTAAAGAGAGAGTACAAAGGAAATCAAAGGAAATCAAGCAACAACAGGTCCAGTGACCCTTCTAGGTTGCTCGTCCTCCAAAACACTGAGGATCAAGTGTCCAAACAGTGGTTCAGAGTGGGTAAGGGAACATTGGAAAGGGAACCACTGCCCTGCCACTAACGTGGCAGGACTAGGAAGCTAGTAGGGGACATATGGGTTAGTAACTGAGGGGAGGATAAAGTTATTCATTTACAAACGCAGTCAGTCGCGGGTTTGATGCGAGATATTTGTCTATGCGGATTTAAATGAATCAACGGTGCTGCAGTCTATAACGTCTCGGGGAAGCCCATTCCACAAGTTGACAACTCGATTGAAGAAGAAATTCTTAGATTCGTGCGAGTTAAAAGATTTACCAATAATTTTGCAACCGTTTCCCCGCGTGTAATTAGATTGGTCGATAGTGAAGTACTTACTACAGTTCATATTGTCGATGCCTTTGATGATTTTGAACACTTGAATTAAGTCGCCTCTTAATCTGCGCTGGGTTAAAGGAAATAGATTTAATTCTCTAAGACGCTCTTCGTATGGTTTGTTGGACAGTACTAGAGCTAGAGAGAGAGAGAGAGATAAGCGCTGCTTAGGCTGTCTTAATCCAAAATAATAGATAGATAGGGAGAGAGAGAGAGAGAGAGTCCTATTGAGCCTACCTATCCAGCCTGTATATCTCAGAAGTTTTCGACTGTAAGATTATCCCCTTGCGGTCACTGTTTTTTTTTTTTTCCGTACCCTACAATGACTCATAGATTCACTCTCCTTTATTTTATGACCTAGAGAGAGAGAGCGAGAGAGAGAGATTAGGTGCGACAGGTGTGCTCTTATTTTTACTTATTTTAATGTTAATTTTAGGGAGAGTGAACGATAGCGAGAACGAGAAAGAGATGATAGGTTTATATATGAGTATCTATATTGATTAATTGTGAGATAAACGTATCTGATGCATGATTGCCTTCCGTTATTGAGATAGAGAGAGAGAGAGAGAGAGAGAGAGAGAGAGAGAGAGAGGTATCAAGTGTTCCCTCCAGTTTTATGGGAGGGGTGGATTGGGTGTGGTGGGGGGGGGGGGGGGGGGGTGAAGGGGGGGCGAGAGGGGGTGGTACACGTGGGGGAGCGGGGGAAGGGTGGGGTGGAGGATAAGAGTTATTGAGATGGGATAGGGGATGGATAGGGGATGGATGGATGGATGGATGGATGGATGGACAGTAGCTATAAAGAAACCATTAGGGGGATGAGGATAGGGGAAGTTACTAATATGCAGTACGTAGTAAAGAAAGTCTTTCTATTTTCCCATGGTATCACCACACACTCAGGATACACTCACCGGTCCCTTTCTATAATAGTTTTTCACAAATTTCGTTGACGGGATATGATTTCCGTATAAGACAGTACTACTACTACTACTACTACTACTACTACTTTATTTTTATTTTTTTTACTACTACATTGATTTTTATTTAATATTTGTCATACATTTCATGTTACTACTACTACCATCACCACCTCCACCATCACCACCACCACTACCTTATATTTAATATTGTACACATACTAAATTTCACAAGCATCAGATACTACTATTCTACACAATGCAACTTCAATCCAGTCTCCTTCCAATGCGACCCTCTGCCACTGCTGCCTCGTAGTCTACTTCTGCCACCGTCACTGGTTGTGGTGCAGACCTTCTTGTTCCCCGCAGGCATAGTAGTGCTGATCTGAGCAATGAGAAAGATAGACGGCATCTCATCCAGGCTACGACGTGGCTCCTAGGCTGTTGCTTCTTCTCTGCGATGATCTCTGCTAGCCTTGAATAGAAGCACTGGGCCCTGGGTCCCATCCCTCCTGATGTGGTGAAGACTAGTTGGGTAAAGCTGCCATGTTCGACTTGTAAGATCCTTTCTCCATATGTCCTGACCTTCTCTCGTTCGTTCCTCTTGTGTGCAGCCTCCAGAGACAGCTCGCTGTAGCTGTGGGCCATTGGGTCAAATACTCTTATGTCAAAGAACGCTCGCTGTGCATTTGTCCAAAAGCCTCTTGCACTAACGTCCAATCTTGCTTCAGTGGATGTGTTGGCCGTCCTGTGCTGCATGGTCTCTCCACCCAAGGGAATGAGTGATGGTTCGCTCACCACATCTCTACACACCTCCCTGAGCATGTTCGCTGTTATATCTCTTACTTCATCGTGCCTGATGCTGATGAATCCTCCTTTCTTACATATCATGGTGTGGTCTGTATCGTTGATGGTTCCACAAACGCATCGATCGGGCAGTCCTTCAATCGGCCAATCATACCTCTGTGCAATAGCATCATTAAATTCTTGTTTGTTGAGATTGAAGCTTTTTGCCTTGATTGGTAGTGTTGTCAGCCAATTTGAAGCGCCCGTTTCTTGTGCTATTTGTAGTTTTCTTGTTTGTCTCGGGTGAAGTTGTCCCATCAATTGTGCCAGGTCATTTTTCTGTGAGTTTTGCCTCTCTGACGTGATGGTCTTTCTGATGTTGTAGATGTCTGCCTGGTCTACTTCACCGTCAGAATCTTGTGCTATGATACGGTCAGTGAGAGATCCTGTTATCTTTACCGAGTTCTGGTATTCCGTTACCGCCCTCTTCACTGGGTTGATGATTCCCATCCCTCCCAACCTAGGAGGCAGTGCGAGCAGCTCCCTCTCTGTATCATTCGGGGTGTGCGACTTTATCCACGCTGGGATGAGTTTGTCTCTGATGGCATCTTCCAGCGGTTGAAGTAATGCGCTGACATTTGGAACAGTTCTCATCAAGTAGGTCCAGCGATGTTTGACCCCATATGTGAATGCCGAATACGCGGCCTGTGGTTCCGTCTTTGCAATTTTGGCCAGTTTCTCAATTTAATTTACCCATTCTCTGACCTTCTCCTCTATGTATTTGTTCTTGAACTCTTCCGTGCCGATCACCGCCCCAAGGTGACGCTGTCCGTCCTTTGTTACTACCACTTCACTACCGCTGAAAGCTTCTACCGCCCTTTCATAATGTTCTGTTTTTACTATTAGTATTGACTTTCTGGCATTTGGATGGTACCCTATTTTTGGTCCTACCTCTGATATTTGTTCCAACCAGTGCTTGAGATTGTTGACTTTTCCCGCTCCAGTGAGATCGTCTGCATACTACTACTACTACTACTATTACGACTACTTCTACTACTACTAATAATAATAATAATAATTAGAAGAAGAAACAAACAAAATAATAATAATATAAATAATTATTATTATTTCGAGGCAGCAGCCAATGAGGCTGAAGATACCCAATTCCTTAACCTATATTATCCTAAGAAGCCAACAGGAGGGCACCGGCGTCAGTATACAGTATAGGAATACTTGTAGTGAACACCATTATTACTGAAATCAAAGCTGAGATTATATTTAGCAATGCTATTTGTAACGGGTGGATGGGACTTGTCAGCCTTGGATGGCAACCAATCTAGGGGAGACAACCATATAATGATTCGGGTGGATGGGACTCGTCAGCCTTGGTCGGCCACCCATCTAGGGGAGTACCCCTTATATAAATCTCGGAGGGAGCAGCTGTTGCCGAGGCCGCTCGACAGTCGAACCTCTACAAGACTGCTAGACATTGACTTCATCATCATCATTTACTTAATTCCAATAATACAAGATAATAGTCTCATTAAGGGGGGTAGTGGGTAGTTTTTTGGTATATTTATTTATTCACATATATTTTAGTGTCCTAGCTAGATCTCCATCAAGCTTATAAAAAAACTCCCTAGACCCTTCTTCAAGATTTGTTTTTACATTTTTCGGTAGAAAAATTTCCCGGCTAAAAGCCAGTTATTCTAAGAATTACAGGCTCGCTATCGCTTGCCAGGAAAAAAACAACAGTTACATGGCACGAATGGTCTTTAGAAATTGACAAAAAATTGGGACGAAAGGTCATAAATTCGCCAAACTAATGGGCTGAACATCCAGAAAACCCCTATACCTCCCATTAATGACTGGGACAATAGCATAAGGGAGAGAGGTTTTTAACACTTACGGTGCGGGCATATTTACGCATATTTCTGCTATATTAGGGCTCATTCACGCACTCCTGAATGATTAAGCAAGTGTCTGAATGAAATAAAATGTATTCAGCCAAAACTAAATTAAAATAGCTTCAAAATGACACTAGAACTCACTTCATAGCGCGCAGGGTTCATCCGCAGCGCTACCATATACATCGGCAAAATATTCGCTAATAATGAGCAATGTCGCGTTACATTTATCTTTGTCAGCGCTCCATATGTCTAGCGAGACATGGCAGACAGCCATCAGTGTCCCAGCCGCCGGGCTGGATAGTGGACGGGGGTCTGCCGCGCTCACGTTCACTTGCACCCGTCTCGACAGGTTTTAAGAGGCTTTAAGAGCCTGTAAATTGCTTTAAATTGCACGTTTCCCGCAGCCAATGGCTTAACGTCTTATTTTGGTTACAAAACACAACAGATGCTCCATGTTTATGAATATTGAGAAGCAGAAGGAAGAGGCACCGCGAATCACTCTCAAATTGGGCTTGTGATTAGTTGACAGTTGAATACAAGATAAATATATACATAAATAATAAACACATCAACATTATCAATACATATATAATGAGAGGCCAGGAGGCAGAGACACCACGAATCACTCTAAAATCGAGTTTTTGAGTAAATTGCAAATATCTGAATGTGATTTGCTAAGAGCAACATGGGTGTACTGAAATAGTTTACATGAGGTGGATATGGATTCTGTCGTAGATACTGAAGAATGGACGTGTTTTATATGTAGCAACTGTGCATTATAGCATACGATGTGCACCTTTGTGGTTTTGAAGCATTATAAACTCGCTTTCCATAAAATTATATCGGTCTCCCTATTTGATGGATCTGTTCTATCTAGGCCCAAATGGTTGTGGTCACGAACTTTGGTCAGCCACTCTCTCTCCCATATTGATTGTATCGTTAAAGGGGAGGTAGTCGTTTTTTCTAGACCCCCTTCTCCCTCATGTTTAGCATATTAGTTTTGAGATATTAAGACGTTCGTTCAATTAGTTTGGCAATTTTGAGACCTTTCGCCTTATTTCTTTGTCAATATTAAGACCTTTCGTGCCATTTAGGTCTCGATATTTTCCCTGGCGAGCAATAGCGAGCCTAAGACTCGGCTAGGAAATGGTCTACCGAAAAATGTACAAATTTATCTTGAAAGGGGGTCTAGGGGGTGTTTTCTTAAAAGCTTGATGGAGGTCCAGCGAGGAAAGTAAACAACAAATGAATAAATACATACATAGACCAAACAACAAAAAACTAACCCCTTAAATCTATGAATCCAATTATCGCTCCACAGGTATGTAAACAAGAAAAGGCACATTCTAAAATATAGTCTACTTGTACATGCAGCGCTCGGGACTAATCAATGGAATGAGATCATTATTGGAAAATATTTGGATTGGACAGAGTTTATTACTACAGGAATTTTCGTTTCCATAACTCAACTTAAGGGGAGATGGTCGGTTTTTCTGGACACCCTTCTCCCTCATGCTTAGCCCCATTACTTTGGCGATTTTAAGACCTTTCGAACCTTTTCTCTGTCAATATAAACACTTTTTGTGTTATTTAGGTGTCGATTTTTACGTGTGGAGCGATAGGGAGCCTGTAATTTAAGAGGAACCGGTCATCGGCCTGGAAATTTGTCTACCATTTTTGTTTACAAATAGTTCTTAAAAGGGGATCTTGGGGTTCTTTTTTTAAGTTTGGTGGAGTTCTAGGGACAAAACTAGAAAAATAATAAATACATGAAAAAATTGACCAAAAAATGAACCATCCCCCTAAAAACCAACACAAACACTTATGATTACATGAGATAACCTATACCCTGTTCGTTTTATGTAGGCAACAAACCGTAAATTCCATGCTCTGTAAATAAAAAAGGGCTGGTGCAAATGGGCTGTAAATGTCTAACCAAGTGGTTCCCAAACACATGGTCGCGACCCAAACAAGGGTCACGAGGGTTTTTGTGAGGGTCGTGGGAGGCTCTGGAGAAAAAAAGTGAAATATTATGGAAAAACTACTATTAGTGCAAACATTACATCGCGGGACGTGTGAATTTATAAATATGATTACATTTTCAAATTACGTTAGACTTAAGCATAAATATTCCTGTATTTGAAATCCTAACAATGGAATTTCCCATCACATGAAAAGTTTCGTTCATTAGCTATTCGTTGCGGCTACCGATAATCATGTCAAATACTCATAATTAAACCATAAGGTACGAGGACGTCGTGTGCCTGGCTTGGAGTCTGAGCTGTCTGATGCCCAGTGACCCTCACTCACTCAGTTACTCACTACTCGACCGTTGGCCAGTCCTACTCAGTGATATTCAAGAAGTGTGTTAATGAATGATTAGCATTGTCTGCATCCTACTTGTGTATGTATAATTGTATATATACTGTATACTGTAATTCAACATGTTTGGGGCCACGATATTCAGTAGTGCGTGTTTAGGATAAGGTGAAGAATAGTACACGTTTGGGAAGTAAATCTACAATTGCTATCCAAAACCTGCCCATCATTATGATATATTGTCGTATTATACTACTAGCCGTTTAGACTTTTATCTTAAACCAGCGAAATGAACATATTTGCTTTTTACGTACTGCATGTTACACAGACAAATATTTTGTCTTATTGCAATGAGTAACAATGTCAAAATGATATTTACTCTTTATTTATTAAACGTTTTCACACCACAATAGGGAAGGTGTACAGTAGGGTAGTGATTGAGAGAGTGAGAGTGAGAACGGAAAAATGGATAGGTGACGAGCAAGGAGGTTTTAGGAAGGGAAGAGGATGTGTAGCTCAGATTTTTATCCTGAATTGTGTTGTGGAGAAATATCTGGAGAAGCAACAAAAGGTGTATGTTGCCTTTATGGACTAGGAGAAGGCCTATGACAGAGTGGATAGAAAAGGCATGTGGAAAGTACTTAGAATATCATTATGGAGTAGATGGCAAGTTGCTGAAAGCAGTGAAGAGCATGTATGAGGGTGCAAAGGCGGCAGTACATGTGGAGAATGAGCAGAGCAAATTCTTTGACCTAAATGTTGGGTTGAAACAGGGTGTGTGTGATGTCCCCGTGGTTGTTTACTGTATATATGGATGGAGTCATGAAAGAGATACAAGGAAGAGCATAGGATGTTGGTGTATCGCTGATAAGGGAGGGAAATGAGTGGAAGCTGCCTGTACTGCTGTTTGCTGATGATACAGTTCTGATGAGCGATAATCAATGGGAGTTGCAGGGTCTGGTAAATGCGCTTGGAACAGTGTGCGAAAAAAGGAATCTGAAGGTAAATACGGGGAAGAGCCAGGTTATGGTCTTCAAAAGGGGTGAAACCACAGAGTGTGAGGTGAAGTTGAATGGTCAGGCTATGGAGTTTGTCAGCTCATTTAAGTATCTGGGCTACGTGTTGAGTAAAGATGGGACTATGGATGAAGAAGTCCGGGAGAGGGTGCAACAGGGGAAGAGGGTTGTAGGAACGCTGAAAGCAGTAACAAGAAATAGGGTGGTCAGTATGGAAATGAAGAAGTCCTTGCATGACAGTGTGGTAATCCCGACACTGACTTACGGAAGCGAAGCATGGACAATTCAATTCAATTCAATTCAATTCAATTGAGAAGAGACTCAGACCAAGAGTGAGAGGGGTGGAAATTAGTTACTTGAGAAGTGCGTGTGGAGTTACATGGAGGGATAGACAGACGAATGAGGAAGTAAGAAGGTGTGGTGTGGAGGTAGATGTGCTGGAAAGTGTGAAAAGGAACACCTTGAGATGGTTCGGCCATATGAAACGTATGGGAAGCGAGAGCATGACTAAGAAGGTGTACGAGAGCGAGGTGGTAGGACAGAGAGGGAGAGTACACCGAAAGAGAGGTGGAAGGATGGAGTGAGGAAGTATATGGATGAAGGCGGTGCTGGTTTGGAGGAGGGGCGTCAAATGACTGGGGACAGAGGTGCATGGGGGCGGTTCGTTCGTGGCCACCCCTTCGGGGATCACGGCGTCACGCAATAGATAGATAGATAGATAGACACCACAATAAAAGTAAAATATTATTTAATTAACTTTTCACTTATTGCATGAAGTAACAGACGTGTTTTTACTGATTGGAAGAAACAACATTGTCATTATAGCATATGTTTAACTTACACCGCGACCTAAACAACATTGTCATTATAGCATATTTTTAACTCACACCGCGACCTAAACAACATTGTCATTATAGCATATGTTTAACTTACACCGCGACCTAAACAACATTGTCATTATAGCATATGTTTAACTCACACCGCGACCTAAACAACATTGTCATTATAGCATATGTTTAACTTACACCGCGACCTAAACAACATTGTCATTATAGCATATGTTTAACTCACACCGCGACCTAAACAACATTGTCATTATAGCATATGTTTAACTCACACCGCGACCTAAACAACATTGTCATTATAGCATATGTTTAACTTACACCGCGACCTAAACAACATTGTCATTATAGCATATGTTTAACTCACACCGCGACCTAAACAACATTGTCATTATAGCATATGTTTAACTCACACCGCGACCTAAACAACATTGTCATTATAGCATATGTTTAACTCACACCGCGACCTAAACAACATTGTCATTATAGCATATGTTTAACTCACACCGCGACCTAAACAACATTGTCATTATAGCATATGTTTAACTCACACCGCGACCTAAACAACATTGTCATTATAGCATATGTTTAACTCACACCGCGACCTAAACAACATTGTCATTATAGCATATGTTTAACTCACACCGCGACCTAAACAACATTGTCATTATAGCATATGTTTAACTCACACCGCGACCTAAACAACATTGTCATTATAGCATATGTTTAACTACACACCGCGACCTAAACAACATTGTCATTATAGCATATGTTTAACTCACACCGCGACCTAAACAACATTGTCATTATAGCATATGTTTAACTCACACCGCGACCTAAACAACATTGTCATTATAGCATATGTTTAACTCACACCGCGACCTAAACAACATTGTCATTATAGCATATGTTTAACTTACACCGCGACCTAAACAACATTGTCATTATAGCATATGTTTAACTCACACCGCGACCTAAACAACATTGTCATTATAGCATATGTTTAACTCACACCGCGACCTAAACAACATTGTCATTATAGCATATGTTTAACTTACACCGCGACCTAAACAACATTGTCATTATAGCATATGTTTAACTCACACCGCGACCTAAACAACATTGTCATTATAGCATATGTTTAACTCACACCGCGACCTAAACAACATTGTCATTATAGCATATGTTTAACTCACACCGCGACCTAAACAACATTGTCATTATAGCATATGTTTAACTCACACCGCGACCTAAACAACATTGTCATTATAGCATATGTTTAACTCACACCGCGACCTAAAGAACATTGTCATTATAGCATATGTTTAACTCACACCGCGACCTAAACAACATTGTCATTATAGCATATGTTTAACTCACACCGCGACCTAAACAACATTGTCATTATAGCATATGTTTAACTCACACCGCGACCTAAACAACATTGTCATTATAGCATATGTTTAACTTACACCGCGACCTAAACAACATTGTCATTATAGCATATGTTTAACTCACACCGCGACCTAAACAACATTGTCATTATAGCATATGTTTAACTTACACCGCGACCTAAACAACATTGTCATTATAGCATATGTTTAACTCACACCGCGACCTAAACAACATTGTCATTATAGCATATGTTTAACTTACACCGCGACCTAAACAACATTGTCATTATAGCATATGTTTAACTCACACCGCGACCTAAACAACATTGTCATTATAGCATATGTTTAACTCACACCGCGACCTAAACAACATTGTCATTATAGCATATGTTTAACTCACACCGCGACCTAAACAACATTGTCATTATAGCATATGTTTAACTCACACCGCGACCTAAACAACATTGTCATTATAGCATATGTTTAACTCACACCGCGACCTAAACAACATTGTCATTATAGCATATGTTTAACTCACACCGCGACCTAAACAACATTGTCATTATAGCATATGTTTAACTTACACCGCGACCTAAACAACATTGTCATTATAGCATATGTTTAACTCACACCGCGACCTAAACAACATTGTCATTATAGCATATGTTTAACTCACACCGCGACCTAAACAACATTGTCATTATAGCATATGTTTAACTCACACCGCGACCTAAACAACATTGTCATTATAGCATATGTTTAACTTACACCGCGACCTAAACAACATTGTCATTATAGCATATGTTTAACTCACACCGCGACCTAAACAACATTGTCATTATAGCATATGTTTAACTCACACCGCGACCTAAACAACATTGTCATTATAGCATATGTTTAACTCACACCGCGACCTAAACAACATTGTCATTATAGCATATGTTTAACTCACACCGCGACCTAAACAACATTGTCATTATAGCATATGTTTAACTTACACCGCGACCCTAAACAACATTGTCATTATAGCATATGTTTAACTCACACCGCGACCTAAACAACATTGTCATTATAGCATATGTTTAACTCACACCGCGACCTAAACAACATTGTCATTATAGCATATGTTTAACTCACACCGCGACCTAAACAACATTGTCATTATAGCATATGTTTAACTTACACCGCGACCTAAACAACATTGTCATTATAGCATATGTTTAACTCACACCGCGACCTAAACAACATTGTCATTATAGCATATGTTTAACTCACACCGCGACCTAAACAACATTGTCATTATAGCATATGTTTAACTCACACCGCGACCTAAACAACATTGTCATTATAGCATATGTTTAACTCACACCGCGACCTAAACAACATTGTCATTATAGCATATGTTTAACTTACACCGCGACCTAAACAACATTGTCATTATAGCATATGTTTAACTCACACCGCGACCTAAACAACATTGTCATTATAGCATATGTTTAACTCACACCGCGACCTAAACAACATTGTCATTATAGCATATGTTTAACTCACACCGCGACCTAAACAACATTGTCATTATAGCATATGTTTAACTCACACCGCGACCTAAACAACATTGTCATTATAGCATATGTTTAACTCACACCGCGACCTAAACAACATTGTCATTATAGCATATGTTTAACTCACACCGCGACCTAAACAACATTGTCATTATAGCATATGCTTAACTCACACCGCGACCTAAACAACATTGTCATTATAGCATATGTTTAACTCACACCGCGACCTAAACAACATTGTCATTATAGCATATGTTTAACTCACACCGCGACCTAAACAACATTGTCATTATAGCATATGTTTAACTCACACCGCGACCTAAACAACATTGTCATTATAGCATATGTTTAACTCACACCGCGACCTAAACAACATTGTCATTATAGCATATGTTTAACTCACACCGCGACCTAAACAACATTGTCATTATAGCATATGTTTAACTTACACCGCGACCTAAACAACATTGTCATTATAGCATATGTTTAACTCACACCGCGACCTAAACAACATTGTCATTATAGCATATGTTTAACTCACACCGCGACCTAAACAACATTGTCATTATAGCATATGTTTAACTCACACCGCGACCTAAACAACATTGTCATTATAGCATATGTTTAACTTACACCGCGACCTAAACAACATTGTCATTATAGAATATGTTTAACTCACACCGCGACCTAAAACCAAAAAAATTGCCCATTTATATATGTGTTTGTTATTTTGTTCTTATTACCCGTTTTCATCCGCAACCTAGAACCCAAAAACTATTGCAAGGGTAATAGTAATATAATACATTGATATAAGAACAAGCAAGATCAATAATAGTGTTGAGTATGTGAGTGCTGATGTTTTTGATGGGCCAAAGCCACAGAATGAACTTCAACAGTAAATGTTATACATATACTTCTTAGTGCATGTGGATTATTATGAATTTGTCCTTAAATGTTTGTATTATAAGCCTGAACATGAGGGTTATTGAGTGAATGAGGAGGGTTTCGTTGAATGCATTTCAATGGTGAATAATCTAACTTTGCATGTCGTTAGGCTTATGTTGTGGTTGGCATATTATTATGCAAAATTTAGCGAGTCAAATTTCCATTTTGACTGCCAGATAGAGTGTTTGGGTAAACGTGTGTGAGTGAGAAAAATGTGTTGTGCAATCAACTATACGGGTTATCATGATTGTGTGCATTGATGTGACATATTATGTTGAGCACCTCGGTATTTTTCCCCTTGAAATATGACGTATTTTATGCGTACTTTATTGGTTTTAATTACTGCTTTAATGGCAAGAATGTCAACGCAAAGTACAGTTGCAGTATAGACCAGATCTTTTTAAGTATGGCTTCACTGAGTTTAGAGAACGCTTTGCAAATGCAAGACCTCGATGCTTCCAGTGCCTTCAAATCCTAGCTATCAAATCCATGAAGGATAAGAAATTGAAGATCCATTTGAGTTCAGTTCATCCAAATTTCACAGGAAAGAAAAACAAGTGTTGGTGAAACGAAGGCGGATTGATGATCCTAGCTCATCATCTAGTTCTCTGGAGAAGGCTTCGTTGACGTCCTTTGAAGCAGCATGGAATATTGTGAGATGTAAAAATCCTTATGTGTCAGCTGGTGAAACCAGCTGCAGTGGAAATTGTGAACACTCTTTGTGGTACATACTAATATTATGTTAATAGGAAGTTGGAATTAGCACCACTTCCATATAGTAGTATTAAACGTCGAATTGACCTAATGTCAGAAGACACAATATCTCAACTTATTGTGGCTTTGAAAAAGTAGGACATTTGTCACTACAGACAGATGAATCAGTGGATATTGCAGGTGACCCCCAACTCATCTTTGTTGTTTGGTACCAACGAGAAGAAGATATACACTAGAAGAGTGTCTTTATTGCAGTGCCTTGACATCTATCACCACTAGATTATAACACTCAATACAAATATAAAACATACTAATCCAGTTTGTCAGGGTGTAGGGTCGCAAGGACCATGAACCAGTGTATTAAGGGTCGCCATTAAAATAGTTTGGGAACCGACTCTAACCTATTCCTAAAATTACTCTTCCCAAATGGAAGAAATATTAACTTGATTACACTATACCCTGTTCCAAATAGGTAGTCCAGATATTGTGAGCCCTAACCTATGTAACACAAAAGGCGCAAGAGCAAATGGGCTGTAGATTTACACACCTATTCCCTGACTGACTCTTCCCAAATGAAAGAAATATTAACTCGATTTCTCTAGTAGTGTATGAGTTATACTGGTACTGGGTAGTGGTCAAGACTGTTGGCCTATCTGTAATGAACAGGGTATACTTATGAACAAAACTAGTAGAGTAGATTTGAATAGGACTGGATAAACATGTTCAAGACAGCACCGGTAAGGATGGTTCTTGATAGCGTAATGCATAAGTGCGCGGAATTTCGGTGTGAGTGTCCTGGGTTCGAGTCTTTGGAGTGCCACATGTATTTGTTGTTGTTGTTGTTGTTGTTCCCTAAGCTGCCTGGCCGAACAGCCCCGAGTCCCTGAGAAAGGCCATGGCCACGATCGGGCTTTCCCACAGAGCTCTCATTGAGTGTAGATTGTGTTGTTGGCGTAAGTGGTTGTGTGAAATGCAGTCTTCTATGATGTGTTTAATGGTATGGGGTGCTGTGTTACATCCCGGGCAGGCGTCGACAACGGAGTCATCCAGTCTCTTCTGATAGCTCAGGAGAGCTGGATGGTGTCCGCATCTCAGCCTGGCCAGGTGGACTCTGTCCTCGCGAGGAAGGGAGGATTCGGAAGGATGGATTTCGGGAGGTCGTGCATGCAGCTGTGTGTTGTCTGTGAGTGAGTGGATGGATCGGTGAGAGATATGAGTATGGATGTGCTTCTGGAAGTTGGTTCGGGGTGGGCAGGGAGGGAGAGAGGACAATAATTGTGTGTGATACCGTGTGCTGGGTGTTGTTTTGATATTTCTTGGTGTCTGTGGGTGTGTTGCCATGTAGTTTAGTGGGTGGTCTTGGTTCGTGGAGGCTGCTGCCAGGAATTGAGTGCCTCTCATGTCCAGATGGTCTTTGACTTTGAGGATTTTGGTTTCTTGATGTAGGTGATCTGTGGGTGCAGTAGCTGTGCAGCCTGTAATGATCTTCAGGGCTTTGTTTTGAATAGTCTGTAAGGTCTTATGATGTGTTTCAGCTAGGTTAGAAGCCCAGGCTGGGCTTGCGTATTCCATCACTGATCTTATGTATTGTTTATATACTGTGGTGGTAGTTTCTTTGTTGTGTCCAAATTTTGTGTGAGCAAGTGACCTGAGGGCGTTAAGTCTGGGTGTCAGTTTCTTTTTAATGTTTGTGGTGTGCTGTTTGAATGTCATATGAGTATCATATGTTACTCCTAGGATTTTGGGTGTGTGTGTATGTGTTAGGGGTGTGTTGTTTATGGTGAGTTGAGGGATGTATTCGTGTTCTCCTGTCCAACTTGTGAGCAGGGTTGCGGTGGATTTGGCTGGGGCTAGATTAAGTCTGTTTGTAGTGCACCAGCCATGTAGTGTGTTGAGATAGGGTTGAAGGAGATCTGTTGCTCTTTTTGGGTCATGGTGTGTGCATGTGAGTGTTATGTCATCTGCATAGGAGGCTAAGTTTATTTGGGGCGTATTGGGTGTAGTTATATCGTGCATGTACAGATTGAAGAGTGCGGGCGATAGGACGGATCCTTGTGGGACTCCGTTTGGAAAGTTTCTGATTTTAGATGACTGACCGGCAAAAGATACGTGTGCACATCTGCCTGCTAGGAAGTTGGCCAGCCACCGTTTTGTGTTGTTGTGCATGTTTGTGTTGTAGATTTTGTTTGTTAGGTTGTGGCGGGGGATGGCATCGAAGGCTTTACTAATGTCGAGTGTGGCTAATAGTGATCTGTGTGGTGGTCTAGCTGAATTGATGCCGTCGAAAGCTCTTTGTGTAAGGTCTGTGAGAAGAGTGTTTGTGGAGTGCAGTGGCCTAAAGCCATGTTGTGTTGGAGCTAGGGGTAGGTCAGGTGTAATTAGTTGTAATACTAGGCGTTCCATGACTTTGGAGGGGGAGCAAAGGAGTGTGATGGGGCGGTGCGAGGAGGGTAGCGTGGGGTCTTTGTTGGGTTTGGGGAAAGTGATGATGATACCATGCTTCCAAATGTCTGGTATTGTGTTGTGTGAATAGCTGTAGTTTGATATGTTAGTGAGTGCTTGTATGCCTTGTGGTCCCAGGTGTCTGAGGTGTATGTTGCTTATGTTGTCTAGGCCACAGGCGGGTGAGTGCTTGAGATTGTTGATGATATGCTTTGTCTGGTGATTGGTGAAGGGTGTATAGTCAGGGTCTGTGGGGAATTGTCTCTTACGTCGGATGACACGTCGGTCGTCTTTGTGAGGTTTTAGGTGGCTGACATGTGAAAAGTGATTGATGAGAGTGTTTGCTTGTTGTTTACATGAAGGAGTAGAGTCTGTTGTTGTGATTGCAGCATGTGATTGTGTTGTGTTGCTGTTGGAAAGTGTGATGCTGTTTAGTGTTTTGTATAGTTTTTTGGGGTTTGTTTTGTGATCAAGTGTTTGTAGGAAGTTATTCCAATTTAGTTTTTGTTGTTCTTGTATTTTGTTGTTAGTTTGGGTGTTGAGTGCTTGAATTTGTTGTGTGATGTCTTGTGTGTGGGGTGCTGGGGAGTGTTTCAGTATGTCGCGTTGTCTGATGAGGTTTTTAATTTCTGGTGTGAAGTTGGGGTTGTGTCTTTTTCTGTTACCTCTTGGAATGTGTTTCTTGTCAGCGTTTTGGATAGTTTTATTGAGTATGTGTACAGCATTGTTGATGTTAGTGATGGGTGTACTGTTTAGAGTTGTGAAGTGTTGTTCTGTCTCATTTGTGAATGCTTCCCAGTTAGCTCTTTTATAATTGGTGTATGTGTGTTTGTGGCTAGCTGGGGTGAGTCTGGTTTTGGTGGTGATAATGATCGGGAGGTGGTCAGAGCCTAAGGTTCTGACCACCCTCCAGGATGTTATGGGGGCGAGTTCTGGGGAGCAAAAGGTGATGTCTGGAGATGATGGGTTATAGAGGGCTTGGTGAGGAATATGGGTATGTTGATGGATGTCGTTAAGGATGAAACATGTATTTGTTGATTTCATTAATTGAGTTTAGAAGTGAAGTTGGTTGGTGAACAAATATAATTCATTCTGGTTCAGGAGTAATTAATAGCGAGGCCTTCCCGAGGGTTAAGTGCCCCATTGATTTCTCCTTCCATTCGTTTATACATTAGGCTACCATAGCTCAGTTGGAATATAATGTACAGTCTGTCAAAGATCCAGCTGACCCACCGTCGCTCTGGGACTCGCAGTTTTATCTGGCAATACTTGATGTAGTAAGGAGGCTTTTTTAACAGGGATTGTGATTGGTCGATCTGATTTCGCCTATATCAGTGTCAGAAGACAAATTAAACAAGGCAAAGGAAACAAACAGCTTAATGCAAATGTATACCTCGCAATATATGATCATGAAATGTCACCAACAGTTTGTAGATAATATTATGCTTAAACAATTTAACACATTATATTGATTGGTTGGCAACTCATATAAAACCCGTTGGCTGCCACAACTTACTCGAGTTTCAAGAATATATATTCGTGTTTTAATGTTAGCTGCATAATGAAGGAGTTATTTGTCTTCACAATGTGAACATTGCCTAATATAATTTGCCGTAATATACTTACTGTACGGGACAGACACAGGTGACCCAGTAATGGCTAGTGGTATCCCTGCATAGCAGCGAACGGGTGTGTGCAGAGTTAAATTATTTTCCTTCATGAACGAAAATTGTAGAAACAAAGTGTTACCTCGAAGAATCTTTCTGATATGAAGTTATCTTTCACATAATAACTCTCAGTCTCACTTTGTCATCATTCATTAAGCAGTAGACAAGATGTAGGCATGACTAGAACTACGGTCCTATTTGTTGCTCTACCTATTGTCAATGACGATATTAGTATTTACATGAACAAAACAAAAACCATAGACGGTGCAAGACATACTTTAGTGAGACACACTTGTATACATTATGAAGAGCCCTAAGCTGGTTAGGGCCCTATGCTATGTAATATGTTGATTTGGTTAACGATATTTATCTTCCATCTAATCGCTGGTAATTATTCTTCACACCATGCCATTTGCAATCATATTGAAATTTGATAGTTGAATACAAATTAGCATAATACTCTCTCTCTCTCTCTCTCTCTCTCTCTCTCTCTCTCTCTCTCTCTCTCTCTCTCTCTCTCTCTCTCTCTCTCTCTCTCTCTCTCTCTCGGAAGAACTGGACAGGGTTCTCCAGTCATACCAACACATTTCTACTATATATTTGAAATTATTGTGCCTATTGTCTTCCAAGTTAGCAAATATGTATTATTAATATTCATATTTAGTGGACGTTAATCAGAAAGAACCAGATTAGTACTGAAGCTGAATAGTTAAAGTCATAGGATTTACCCTGAGACATGTTGGTATATCTTACATAACACGGTTGCCAGTTGGTCTAATTATACCGTGACCATGAGGGAAACGTTTAACCAACAAATATGCCTCGATGTAAATCAATTGTTTAATATATAATCAAAAGTATCATAACTATAATTTGTGTAAATACAGTAAAATATGACATCAGATTCTGCAATGTTTCTTTCTGGCTACTGGTAATTTAGAATCATGATGAGCTTATGACTGTCTTACCTATAGGCTACAGTACATGCAATTGATTTTACAAAACATCGTGAATCATGATAACTTTAATTAATATTTAACAAACTCATTATCAACTTTGACTCTCAACACATTTTCCGAACACAAAGATAATTTATCTAAATCATGATATTGCATATCTTGTGTTAATTTAATTGATGTAATAATATTATTTACCGTATGTATACAATATTTTAAAACTGTTTACGTAATAATAATCTAAAATGTAACATAAAATATATGTATTAATCAACAATACTGTATAATGGTACTGTTGTTAATTATTTGTATATTTACATATACAATGGAATGCAGTTATTATGCAATAGTTTCACAAATTTTGACTGTTCAATACCATTGTCATTTGTCACCATGTCTATTGAGGTATTATATGACCTTAAAGGTGATTTCGAGGGATGAAACCTATTCAAACTACAATGTCCATTGGGATGTGCTTGGTTTTAGGTATATGAGACTGAAGAACTTTCATCAATTTGTTTTAACAACATAGAAATATAGCTTATCTAAGTTATTTTATGTGGCGCGAACTGGCGTGTTTACCATGACGTAACTGTAGCCAATGGCGGGAACTATCGACATGGGAAATGGGTGAATCTGTGTTTGTTTTTTATTTGAGAAACTCTTATAATTTGTATGCATGTTTACAGCTCAACATTTGGCTTCACCACTGTCTGGTCAAGGGACCTCGATATATAAATTGAACAGAAAACGATATTATCATTACGAAATAGGCCTTAGAACCGACCTCACTCAACTCTGGACCAGGCTAAACATGCATAAACACTTCATGTATGTTTATTGCTGGCGAGCTGGGATTATTTCTTGATGTGCACCACATCATCAGGACGTCGGTCGATCTTTTGCAGAGCTTGAGTATTGAATTGAAAGGTATTAATTACGAAAAACAGACCTCACTGTTCAGGACCGCATATCTTGTTTACAAACGGCTTCTCTGCACAATGGAGTCACTCCAGCTGGCGGAAGATGCCAATTTGTCACCAACGACTATATAATTATTATATTAGTATTTTGTTCTGGAGTTTAATGGAATTATATCGATATTGCCCATATACATATTACAGTATATTCATGCCAAGTTATGACCCTACATTAATCTTCGTTTTTTCGTTCATCCCTGTAGTTCACCTTTAAGTGTAGGTTAATACACATATTTTTCAGTCTGAATTAACGTTATCTCAGATATTTTCGTCAAAGCGATGGTTATATTCAGCAATTGTTGTCATATGAATTTGCCATGCATTAGGTGATGTGCGTAGGTAATGAAGAGCTTAAACGTGAACAACAATAATAACTGATATTTGGCGAATATATATTTCAATTCATACTGGAGGAGGTGTATGGGTCTCTCTCTCTCTCTCTCTCTCTCTCCACGCTCCTTCATGTCGGTCGTTATGCCTCACATTGTCTCTCCCTGTCGTATAGTAAGGTGTTATTAATAACATTGTACAGTAATACTATAGGCAGTTAGTAGAACAAAAAATGCCCACGTTAGTGTTTTACCTCTCTCACAACCCTCTCCCCTTCCCCTTCTCCCTCCCCCCCCCCCCTCCTCCCACACGTACACACACGCAAAATCGTTCGCCGCTATTTAATGATACCACCTGTCATTATAGTGTCAATTTATTTAAGAACATCTACGAACATTTGGAGAAATTTAATTATATTATATATACATTTATGCATTTGTATTACATATATGTTTCATTTGTCTTGTTAAATACAAGGTATGACACTGATATAACCTACACAGATCTACCAATCACAATCTCTGTAAGACACGCCTCCTTACTACACCAAGTATTAATAATAATAATAATAATAGTTCTTAAAGCTAGCGCATGCTAAGCCAGCTAAGGATAGCCCAATAAGGCCGATTAGGCGTATTTCCATTGGGGTCCTGTACTACTATCCCATCCCCTTGCTCATGAGGGATGGTAACGACTCATTACTTGTGAAATGTTTTTAATGCGCCGAGCGTGGGTGCGACCCTGGGCCTTCTAGGTGGAAGTCCAAGACGCTAGTCACTACACCAGCGAGCCAGTTACAACTGTGAGTCCCAGAGCGAGGGTGGGTCAGCTGGATCTTGGACAGACTGTACATGCTCAGATTAATATGCAGGATTCGAAACTGCATAATAAATCATAGGCTTGTGCCTATTTCTTTAACTGTCTTGATAGTGTAATGCATTAGTGCGCGGAATTTCGGTGTGAGTGTCCTGGGTTCGAGTCCTCGGAGTGCCACATGTATTTGTTGATTTCGTTAATTGAGTTTAGAAGTGAAGTTGGTTAGTGAAAAAATATAATGCAGGGAGGGCTGGAGCAAATGGGCTGCAAATATCCACACTTCCTAACTGCTTGGCTCTTTCCAAATTGTACAAATATCAATATGTTCGCTAAAGTCCCTATTGATCTATTAAATGTTAACACTTTGATTCACGGGGGGTTGCCAGGGGTTAGCAGATTTACCCTGCTTGGGTCATTACAAATCTAAATTATTTAACTATCTAATATTCGTTTTCTTAGAACAACAGCTCAAAGAAAACTGTAACCGTTTGGGTAACTATACTAAAAATGTCTAAACCTGCTTGTCACTTACTAAAGGTTTGAAATATGCCAGAAATGACACTAATTGCACCTTCATGCGCCAAGGGATTAACCTCTTTACTGCGCAGCTATGGTATTTAAAAGAGCCCGCCATACACTTACACTTAGTTACACTTAATTGTATTCCATCCGTTAGTGACACAGTTGAGCTGGGGCTCCACTGCGACCAGGCAGCTCCCTTTCTTCCACTCTCTATTCCAGAAGTCGGTTGGAGTTGGTGCTGGGGTATCCTGGTGTTGGTGGCCGGTCCGGTATTTTGGCCAGCCACATGTCCAAGTGTTTCTTGAAGGAGTCTGGAGACACGCCGGTCGTGTTCCTGAGAGGGGCTGGTATACAGTTGAACAGTCTGTTTTTTTTTTTTTTTTTTTTTTTTTTTAAGAGACAATGAACGGAGGAAGGAAAAACACAGATAAAACAAAAAGGTCCATGTGCCTAAAGGCATCCTCCATTCATAAAATGTTTGTAACAACTGGATTTAAACATTTGTAGATTGTAAGTTTGTGGAAAGCAATTCGAGGGAAGTGAATTCCAAAGAGTAGTAGCTCTGGGGATAAATGAATTCTGATAAGCAGAAGTTCTGCATTGTGGAGGAGAAAGTGTAAATTCATGGGCGCTCTCAGCTGCCCTAGTTCTACGGGGAAAGATGTGGAGAGGTTCCATTGTATGTAAAGCTGTGATGGATCAGGGATTTGATTTTTTGTGTTGATCCCGGCGTAGTCCTCATATAGCACAGCCTCCCTCGCCTTTGGTGTTGAGTCTCTTGGATGTTTGGATTTGGTACCTTTTTTTCCAAAATCTTCCAGACGTAGATGATGATGTATCTCTCCCTATGTCTTTGAAGTGAGTACAGCTGCAGCTCCTTGAGTCTCTCCCAGTAGTTAAAGTGTTGAAACCCATGGATTTTACTGGTGAATGTCCTCTGGGTGGCTTCAATTTCTGTTATTTCTCCTACTTTTTGGGGAGACCAGAGCTGAGAGCAGTACTCCAGTCGTGGTAGGACCAGTGACTTCCACAGTGTTAACATACACCTCTCATTTCTTGTGTGGAAGGTTCTCAGGATCCAGCCTGCTATTTGTTTTGCTATTGTTGTGGCTTTGGTAATATGCTGGGAAAAAGTGGCGTCACTGCTCATATTTACTCCCAAGTCCTGCACTGTGTCCTTGGCGGTAATTTCTTGCTGTCCACTTTTGTAGTTGGTGTCGTTTTGTAGTGCTCTCTTGTTCCCGTACCTTAGAAGCTCGAACTTGTCTCCGTTTAGGGCCATGTTGTTTTCTTCTGCCCACTTCAGGATTTTGTCTAAGTCTTGTTGTAGTAACTGTGCATCATGTTGTGAGGTGATTTTCTTCATGAGTCTGGTGTCGTCTGCAAACGATGAGGCTGTTGAGTGTTCCAGGTCCCTGTCGATGTCTCCTATCATGATGAGGAATAGGAGAGGTCCCAGTACTGCTCCTTGTGGTACTCCGCTGATGACCCCTCCTGCTTCTGATAGGCTTCCTTGAACCGTGATTCTTTGTTTTCTGTTGGTGATGAAACTGTGGAGCCATCTTCCAAGGTCTCCCCCTATTCCCAGCGATTTGAGTTTATGTAGAAGGATCTCATGGTCCACCTTGTCAAAATCTTTGGCGAAATCTAGATATATGACGTCTACATTTTCTCCGTCTTGAATATCCTGTAGGATTTTGTCGTAGTGTGATAGTAGTTGTGAAAGGCAGGAGCGGCCTTGTCTAAAGCCATGTTGACCCTCGTTCAATGCCTCGTTATCTTCCAGGTAGCTGACCATCTTAGCTCGTATTGTTCTTTCTATGATTTAAATAAGATGTGACGTCAGCACCACTGGTCTGTAATTTTTGGCTATGCCTTTACTACCCACTTTATGTATTGGTGTGACGGTACCTTCTTTTAGGGATTGTGGTACATAACCAGTTTGGAGGGACGTGCTCCACATGCGAAGGTATTATGATTCATTCCTCACTAAAATCGTTAATTTACTATATATATAATTAATAGTTATCCATATGCGCCTATTTTACTTTTAATATGAACATATGAACATGAGAAAGCAATAAAACAAGTGGTAACAGCAATTGGCTGGTGAAAATTGTATATTTTAGCCCCGCGTTCATAATCTGACCTTGAGCGGTGAAAGACAAACACCTAACTACCTATGTCACCTATGTGGAGTTCGCCACTCTTGCTATTGGCACTGAGGAGCGCACCGCCCTTTGTTGTTGTTTGAAAATTGGTGCAGCAGACAGCGGACTGTTGTCTCGGACAGTACTGAGAGACAAAGGGAGCTTTCAGACTGGCTTGAAGGGTTGGAGACACACTCTTCCACCACCCGTCTCTCTCCCACCCGTTCTCGCATGAAAATACTCGATAAATATCGGGAATAATAGAGAAAAACCTGATAATTGAGGAAGAGGGTAAAGGAGGGGGGGGGGCACATGTGTAGGAGTAGTAGCAAGTAATGGAGGGAAATTATCTCACCTAATAGTGAGGGCAATCGGTACTAAATAGGACAAGAATTGCTCACAAGGTGATACAAGCATAAAACTTTCCAGAATAGTTCACAAAGACCTATTTTACAATTTCAGGGCAGGAGCCACCGAGATATCAGTGTTGCATAGCAACGGTTGCTAGGCAAATCATTTTCCTTAGCAACCGGCAGCAACAATGCAGTTTCTGGAAAACTGTGAGGTGCTATGGTTTTTTCTCAACTCCTTGTTCTAAAAAACATGTAGCATTGCATTTGGAGATCATATACAAGAATTATGTGGCATAAAATCCAATTTAGGGCAAGTCAGGCTATAAAAATGCCACTCCTAAAGCTTCAGACACTGTTGTCACAGTCACTTTTGCATTTGCAGTAGGCTGTGCATTTTAGATGCGCATCAACATATTTGCAGTCTGTGCATCCTCCTCGGCAAGAACACTTCAGTAGTTCTGGGCAGGTTGCACTGGCTTCGGGCAAGTTAGACCACAGAGGCCTCCACTTTTCTGGGCAAGTCCATCCCCACTCACTTGGAGAGGGCAACTGTCGTTCTGGCACCGTGGTGCAGCCCCAGTGGTGCCCACCTTGTAGTACTGCCCTCTTCATGTGTTGCTGTAGAGCAGCCTTGGTTGGAGGTAGACATGATATCTGACGTCCTTTGTGGATGAGCAGATTCTTTCTGACTTCATTGATGGAACGAGAAGTTGCTGTCCTGTCATAGAGTCGAATGGTGAAGTACTCCAGAGAAGCCTCAGTCGCTTCACCAATTTGTTCAGGTGCATTGTGCAGCTCATAGAATGTCGCAGTAAATTCATCATGTGCCTCCCACACTTTCCATGCAGTCTTCTTTCCCACCTGGACCAGATGGGACACGGTATCACAACCTGTATAAGCATGGAACACAGGCAGTGCCAAGGATCTTTCTGTGCCAAGTGAAGCACATATTTCATGAGCTGGGATGTACCTAAAGTCCTTTCCACAACCAAAGGCAATCCAGAGTTATATCTGCTGTCTCTGAGCCAGCTGCTGTACGACTGCCACTGCCAATACTACCACGTCAGTGTCCACAGTTCGAACAAGGATCTTGTGGAAGCCCTGCATAACAGCATCACTGACATGCACCATGATCCTCGAGTCTGCCTCCTCATGGTTGCAGGGAGCAATGTTGCTGGTGTCTCGTGTAGGTAAGCATAGCACATTGGCACCATCAGTAACAATGAGAGTCTGGTCTCCTGATGCATTTTCCAGCAGTTCCTTGTTCAGGAATGTAAACAGGTCTGTCTTGTTGTTGGCCAAGCGAAGGAACTGCTGCCAGTTCTTTGGTGTTGGGCTAGACGCCCCAACTCGTCTGCGCTGAATAGGACCAGTGACACGTTGTTCTCTTGTCTGTGACTTGAGGCTGTTATCGAAGTACTGGTCCCAGACAACATCCACTCTCAGAGCCTGACTTTGAGCATTGTTTATGTATGGAAGAAAGACCTTGGCAGCATAGTCTCCAAATGTCTTGCAGCCCTCAGGTCTAAGAAAGTGAACAAGTGCCGCACCATCCATGATTCGCACTTCAGTCTCTGGTGTCACATCATTTGATGACCCTACTTTCTTTTCAAGACATTCTATGAGATCAGACTTCTTCCCTGGACGTAGCTGCCCATAGGCAGACAGAGATGGAGGAAATGGGAGGTTTTCATGATTGAAGAAATTGTTCAAGTCACCTTTCCTTGTCTGACATGCAACATACAGACTTGCAAACAGCGAAGATTCACTTTTGAGGAGACTGACTTTGTCCCCTGATTTGTTTGATCGTTTGCCTTGGACATTGAACAGTACCACCTTGTTCCTGGTAATTGTTGCTGTGATTGGCTTAGTATTTGTTCTGAGCCGCTCTTCCACAAATGTTGCATACTGCTCCTGACCCTTTGATGCGAGAGTGGTTAGACACTCGATCATCCATGATGTCCTTTGTATGGAGTCTGAGAAGGTCCTGCCCTTCCTCCTCAAATGGGCTCCCCATGTCCTCCATTACACTAACTACCGCCTGAACCTGTCCACAAACACAAATTGCTTTGTTTTGAGTGCCACTGGGGTGTTTTAAAAAACAATTTTTTTAGGCCTTGGATCTTAAGAGTCTTGCCGCATTCGCCCAGTAGAACCTCTTAACCCGGGAACGGCGGCAAAGCTCATAATAAGTTTTACTGGGCGAGGGCGGCAAAGCTCTTAAGAGGGAGGCCTAAAAAAAACATTTAAACGGCCCCAGTAGCACTCATTTTTTTTTTTTTTTTTTTTTTTCCCTATACCTCATATCACTCCTCCACATCCCCTCCTTCCCCCTTTTCCCCTCCCCCTTCAATTATCACCTATTTTCCCTGTTATTCCCTAATTGGTTGGTATATTTTTGTGCTAACATTAGCAAAATGTGTGGAGGATGTGCTTACGTGCCTAGCGAGTGTGTTATACAACCGAGTGTGTGAATGAGTAGGCTCAGTGTGGCTTGAGGCCTCGTGGATGGAGGGGTTGCCTCAATTTTCTCCATAATTCATGAATGGGCTGGTCCATGTATATTCGCGATTTTGACCAGAAAAATTATATTTTCACTTGTTTTATTGTTGTTACAGGTTACTATCTTCATAGTGAAGGTAAAATAGGCTCATATGAATAAGTAATAACGATATTTATCGTAAAATGACAATTATAGGCCTGAATGGAGCCAATATGCTCGCCCATGAGCAGCTAGTTCAATACCCCCCCCTTGCCGTTGCCGGGTTAAGAGTCTTCCCGCAGCTCTCCGGTTAAGGGTCGGGATTTCTAAACTCGTCAAAATATATACCAGTATACTATAGGCAGTGTTTCCACAATCAAGGACATTTATCTAGTTTTAAAGGAATTTTAAACGCACAAGTGTTTAAGGAAGCAGATTTTGAGGAAACTCTAAGGAAATCAACAGATTTTACTTAACCTATCCGTGGCGAGACTCCAATTCGTTAAACGTCGTGTGGGGCGAAGCTATTACATTAATTTCCAACAAAAATCGTCATTATCCGATAAATATTGTTATTACTTATTTATATGCGCCTATTTTATGTTTAATATGAAGATATTTACATGTTGCAACAATAAAACAAGTGGGAATAGTATTTTGGGGGTGACAAACACGAAATATTGCCGAGCGGTTCATTCATGGAGTTGACAGAGAGCGAAACTGCACCCTCCCTTCACGAGCTCTCGAGCGAGACTGGAGGCAGTGCGGGGTAGTTTTTCTTTCTCTCCTCCCTCCACACCTCCTCCCTTTCGACCTTGAAACTGGGTAGGGAGTTTTGGCGCGTTAAATAAACCGATAATCACAGGAATCAGAGAAAAATATGTGATAATTGAGGGGGGGGCGGGAAAGGGGGGAATTTTGACATATGTGGAGGGGTGGTAGGATGTATGGAGATGAATTATCTCACATATTTACACATTTCTTTGTTTTGAGTGACAGTGGGATGTTTGGAAAGGCTTTTTTTAGGCCATGACTCATATGAGGACACTCGCCTTCCTAAGGTTCAGAATCATATGAAGACACTTGCCGTTCCTGGGTTAAGGAAATTATAAAAAAAACTGTCATTACAATATTGAGAGAGAGAGAGAGAGAGAGAGAGAGAGAGAGAGAGAGAGAGAGAGAGAGAGAGAGAGAGAGAGAGAGAGAGAGAGATGGGAAACATGATGCATACAGAGCGTACAGGATCAGGACCTGATTTCGATAATGTTGGTCCCGACAGAATTGGTACAAGAACAATTCAAAACAACAGCTTATTGGGGAGAGTGTGACTGAATGAATACGATCAGTTCCTGCCCATAGTCCACACTCAGTACTTGGTCTCTGTAATCCCATTGGCTTGCCGCCTTCAGTTAGCCAATTTAGCCAGCAGCCAGTCACTGATCAGCATCGTCATCTGGCGTGTTAGACAGTGTGCCAGTCTTCCTAGCCACTTTTAGTGTGTATTAATCTCCTAACATTCAATATTGTTACAACGTATGCAGCAACGTTACCTTAACTTTAACGTTAACTTTCAATTTTTACATAGTAATAATTATATTTTCCAACAATTTTACATAGTAATAGTTTCATTTTCCAACAATCTGTTCCCATGAGCATATATTACCATTGTCATTTTTTATAAAATGTCAAAAAGATTATATTATTTTAAATGTGAACTGTAGCTTACTTATCTCTTAACAAAAATGTATGCTAATCTTACAGTATTTCCCAGCATTTTACTTTTTAATTTACCAATGGTTAATGTCTATTTATACAATTAAATACTTTGTTCCTTTAATTTCCACTAAAAAATAATATAAAACACCTGCTAAAATTGGAAAAATGTGGAAGTAAATTTCCAAGGAAATAAAATTTAATGTTTAAGGATATCTAAGGAAATAAGGCAACACCGGCGAGGATATTGGTATTCGGGAAGTGGCAGCACTGAATATAGGTAATGCAATGTATATATTAGTACTAAATGGTGGTGAACTTTACAGAGTGTGGTGGTGGAGAGTGACGAACATACCAGTGTGTTGATGGTGACCAGTGCCATGAGGGTACACTCTGGTAACTACACGTGTGCCCCCTCCAACACCAAGCCTGCATCCATCTTGGTGCATGTCCTTAATGGTGAGTGTAGTGTTCATTGGTGGTAAACATAAACGTAAACGTAACCATAAGTGTAAACATAAACGTAAACGTAACCATAAGTGTAAACATAAACGTAAACGTAAACATAAAGGTGAATATAAACACCATTTAAGGAGGTGCAACGTTTTACAGATAGCTTCTCTAGGTCACTATAGGACCTGAAGAAGCTATCTAAGAAACGTTGGCAATATAGTTCTCCTCCTCAAATGGTATTTCTATTCATTCTGTCAACTTTTCAAAGTTCATTTTATGGTCATTGGTGGTCCTGGGGATGGTAAATGTTGGCGTTGGTGTGCTGTAGCTGTGGTTGATACAGTTTAATACATACACAACACACAAATTTAAAGACCGAGTGCTCCACACGAAACGCAGTTCCGGCCTCACTTCCTAATGGCGGCGTTCCAGGGAACCCTGCTAAGAGCTGCCTCACTTGCCAGGTTCATTGATTTAAGATCAGACCGCTAAATCTGATCCCATGTGTTTCATGGACTTGCATCATTTCACCCAGCTTACTTCATCCATCCTCTCCACATGTCCAAACATGGCCACGTTTCTAAAGCATATGTCTTTGCGCTTGCTTCTAACGCATGAAGCGTACACCTTTCTCTTCAAGGGAAGAAGGAGTCTTCTCATGGTTAGTAGTGGCAAAAGTTCTCTAAACTTTCCCCAGCCGCATCTTATTTTGGCGATAGTGGCGGCCTCAGCCCCACCACCGGCAGAGATGGTTTCACCCAAGTAGCCAAACTTGTCCATCAACTTTCCCTTCGTAATTGCTGAAGGGCACAGAGCCTTGGGTGGGGCTTTGGTTTTCCGGGCGTTTCCACACCCTCCTCAGCTCCCCGCCTTGGAGTGGCTTCGGTCACCTGGGCTTTATTAGTGGTAAGCAGGGAGGGTTTTGTGGGGGCGCTCGGTTGGCCTTGGCCTTGCTCGGGACCTTGGGGCTGCTCGGCCAGACAGCCTGGGGAACAGCAACAACAACAAAAATGTGTCCACCATCTCCAGTATATGTATGATGGTGTCCTTTTAAGTTTATTGAAAAAGGTCATAATTTATGTGCTCAATGATCTCAATTCGATATTAGTTACACTATACATTACATTACTGTGTTTGTGCATTATAACATTAAATACAATTGTATTGAAAAAGTATAACCTATGTCAGTACTTCTAGTGTGACCTTTCCCTCAGGAGAATACCCAGCGGCGATGCAACATGGCGAGTCCTCAAGCCAGACCCTCCACCCGCCCTCCATACTGCTGCTGCTGGCACTGACCTTACTGGCGGCACTGGCACACTCTGGCAGTCGTAGGTCAGGGAGGACAGTGCCACCCTCGACAGTCATGCATCGTGGCTACTATCAACAGGCACCACTGAGAAGCAAGCTGGCGGAGAAGATGCAAAGTGAGCTGACGAAGGAGATGCAAAGCCAGCTAGCGAAGGAGGAAATGAAAAGCCAGCTTACAGATGGGACGAAGGCATTGCTAGGGGATGAGGGGAAGGCATTGCTAGGGTACAAGGGGAAGGCTTTGCTAGGGGACGAGGGGAAAGCGTTGCTAGGGGACAAGGGGAAGGCGTTGATAAGGGACGATGATGACCCGGAAGAGACCATGAAGGAAATTAGAAGAAATGAAGATTATGATTCCTGGCAGGCAGGTAGCTTGAGTAAATCAGGTGTAGGTCTGTGTGGCTCAAGTGTGGTATGTCATTTCAAGGCAAACATATATAGTGATAGAGACATAGAGGTAGGAAAAAATATCCCAGCACCAGAAGTTAACTCTTTGAGGATCATGACACGTTTTAGCAGTTTCCTCTGGCTATTATTAGATGATTTTAGGCAGCTTAGGAAAAACCTCTAGCAATCAAAGGGGTAAAGTCGATCTCAATTAACCTTTTGACTCACGTACCGTAGATCCTTTCTTCACTTTATAAAATCTATAACCTAGCAAGAAAATACCGTACTGTCAAAATGAGTCATAATCCTCAAGGGGTGAATGCCACTGGCTTGATTGTAACAGGTGTAGCCAGTGAGTCATGTGTTGAGGTGAGGATAGTGTACATTCAAATGCCATAGTCTCTAGTCCACTCATATATATTTGTGGACTTCACCTTATTTTTATTTTTATTTTATTTTGTTTTATTCCAACTTACTCCCTCTCAGGAATAGGCTGAGAGCCTGTACATTCAACCACTGTACATTCAACGGTTAAGTCCGTGAGGTCTCGTTCCAGTCTAGGGAGTGAGACATGTGAAACACTTAGAGCTTCAACCAGCTTTTGCCGTCTTGCCTTCACAAGATGCATGGCGCTTGGTTGCCCATTCACGGCTCGAAGCATCCCCATCTCTGGAGCTGCTTCGCCTTCAATCTTCACTGTCCCCTAAACTCGGACCCTCAATCTCAGAACGCCACCTATTAAGCAATTAACTCACTAGCAATTGCCCCCCTGTAACATTACGGAAGTATATATCTGGAAACAAATTCATGAATATAATTTTGTATACATCAACTACAAAACCATATATATTTATTATTGAAAAGCAAGTTGTATCCAAAAATCAATCCAGATAGTTATAATTGCATTAATAAAAAGATAGGGGTCCAGGAAATCTTCTGAGTGGGCTAGAGACTATGGCATCCGAGTGTACTACCTACTGAGCCGCTTTACAGCAACCATTGTGTCACGATCAACTCTCACACTCTTCTAAAACTTCACTAGAAATAATAGGTGCGGTGGGCAGCTTTTGGATTCGCTCATTCAGCAGGTACTAATCAATAGGCAGTCTTTGTACAGTATACATAGATATTTACAAGAGTTAAATGAATGCAGAGAAGTTTATCAGAGTAGCTATATTTTCAAAACCATCGTTTTAAGCTTCACTCTTTGACTGTTATGCTCTTATTAATGTGTATTCTATATATTCATATCTGACTCTAACTCTCTCTCTCTCTCTCTCTCTCTCTCTCTCTCTCTCTCTCTCTCTCTCTTTTTTATTATTTTATCATCAGGGGTCCCACCAAGACGATCGACCACATTAGTAAAAGCCACACATGCAAATATTTTTAAAACCAATATATACGAACCACTTTGAGAGACACAATTATACTTTGATCCATAAATAAATCATAATAATTATAGATTTGTAGTAAATGTTATTCACAAACCAATATGTTTGTTTGCTTAAGCCAGCGAGCATATGAGACAACCCTTTCAAGGTACCACGACTCATTTATTTTTGTGTTCTGGTTAATATTAGATGACTTTATTCAGATTACGAATGATACATGGAATTCAGAGGGTTAGCTAGTCTTTACTCTCCCACAGATCCTTCCAATGACGTGTATAATCGTCTAACGATAGCCAGAAAAAAACTGTCAACAAACCTGGCATTATCCTGTAAGAGCTAACCTTCAGTATAGATTCTTTCACGTGAGTTAACCCCTTGAGGATTATGACGCATTTTGACAGTTTCGTCTGGCTATCATTAGACGATTAAATACAGCTTAGGAAGGATATGTGGGGATTAAAAGGACAAAGACGATCTATCTCAACTAACCCTCTGACACTAATAGTAGCCAGGAAATATAGCGTCACCGTTTTCTCAAAAGGGTTGATCAATAGCCAGACCAGCTTCCGATACCAGTACAAGGAGTTCCAAAAGCGGTGACTGAAATACCCACCTCTCCCTCATGCTTAGCCCCATTAGTTTTGACATTTTAAGACGTTCGCCCCATTAGTTTGACAATTTAAGATCTTTTTACACCATTACTGTCAGTTTTAAGGCCTTTCGTGCCATTTAGGTGTCGAATATTTCATGGTGAGCGATAGGAAGCCTGTAATTTAGAAGGAACCGGCCTACGGCCGAGACATTTTTCTACCGAAAAATGTACACATTTATCTCGAACGGGGGTTTTGGGAGTGTTTTGTTAAGGGGGTAGTGCTTCCTATTTAGTCCATATATTTACCGGTATCTATTGGTTTATTTCTGAGTTTCCTCCCTTGACCGCCATCAAGCTAAAACACAACAATAATTTGTAAATTTTTCGGTAGAAAAATTTCCCGACCAAAGGCCGGTCCTTCTAAAATTACAGGCTCTCTATCGCTCGCTAGCACATAAAATCGACACCTAAATGGCACAAAAGGTCTTAATGACAAAAGAGGAGGCGAAAGGTCTCAAAATCGCCAAACTAAAGGAAGGAACGTCTTAAAATCTCAAAACTAATGGGGCTAAACGTTAGGGAGAAGGGGGACCAGAAACACTACTCATCTCCCCTTAAGAGACAAAAGCAGTTTTTTAAAAATTGACGGAAATCTTTGGCTATCGTAAATTGGTTATAACATATTTCGTGTGATTCGGTACCTCTCTTTAACTTATTCGGTACTGGTAACATCCTTGTCATTATTGTCTGGCAACTATTAGACAATTCTATTCAGCCTAGGAAGGACCGTAACCCAATAGAAGGCAACCGTACTGACTATCACAATTCATCTTTTTAGCTACCAAATATCCTTCCTAAGCTTCAATAAATCGTCTAAGCGTAGCTAGAACAAAATGAAAAAGACGTCGCCGGAACAGAAGGTGTTAAGAAACACTAATACAAGAGTAGCAGGCAATTGACCACTTGCGAGTTACAGGCTTTAATGAAGTTGGAGCTGTAAATATCAATATTTAGCAGAAATGCCAACTATAATACAGTTATAGTATAAACAAATGCATCATACCGGTACTATCTATCCATCACAAAGCTACATTAGTATTGCATTTCCATTTAATATCAATGGTTACGGCTCCAACTTCCTTATAGCCTGAACCATACAAGGGGAAAGTTAACGAGTGTGGTGACCTCTCTTGCTGTGTGAGTGCGGGAAAACTCGTCAAAAAGTGTGATTAGTCTTATTAATATAGATATAAGTCAATAATATATACATAGTGTCAGGGTGTCAAACGAAAGCCGAGTCCAGTCTTGTTAGTCGTTATTATTGTGTATGCAAAGGACAAAATATGGCTTAGGGCTCAAATAATGTCCTTGGAAGTGATGATAAATTGGCCAAAACAATGCTCTTTTATGATAATTTTCTTATATTCCTTCTAAAAATGTGGCTTAGGGTTCAAATAATGTCTTTTGAAGTGATAATACAAAAAGCCAACACCATGTTTTTATATGTTAAATTTCATCTATTCCTTTTCATATTCACTCAAGTTTGAAAACAAAATGGCTCTGGTTTGAACCACTGCATAGGTATAAGTCAAAATAGAGTAATTTTGTTTGAAGACTTGAATGCATATGCTAAAGAATACTAGAACAATTAAATACAAATAGCATTGTGTTTGCCATTAAATCACTTCAGAGATAATAATTTGAGCTATAAACGAAAATAACATCTTTATATATAAAATAATAAAGACTAACAAGAAAGGATTCGGCTTCGGTTTGACACTCTAAAGTCTAATACATAGTGTGATCTTTTGTATCTATCCTCAATCCATCGCTCTTTCTCTCTCACCCAAGGGTACGTACCGTACAGTCTCCCACTTAAGCTCTGTTCTTCCGCATAATCCTACGTATGGAAGTTAAATGGCTGATTATATTACGGTAAGAAGAAATACGAAACAATAATAATAAAACGTATATATAGAAGTATTAATATTAAGTACGATAATAACAGAAGTAAGAATAAGAAGTAATTAAAGAAATAATACAAAGTAATTAACGAAGTAATACAATAAGTAATAGTAAAAAGTAATTAAAATAGTACAATTCAGTGGCATACGGTGAAACAAAGCGTTGCTACAGCGCTTATCTCCGTCTGATTGCCCTTTGGAGCCAGCAGTTATTAACCACTTCAGCACCGTGGATATCGTTTTGATTTGATTTTGGCTACTAGTAATCGATAGTATTCAATTTAGGCAAGACCTCTAGAAATGATAAGGCTTCAAGCTATCTCAACCAACCCTTTGAAGTACCACATATCCTTCCGAAGCTGCATAATATCGTCTAAATATAGCTAGAATAAAATATAACACACGTCGCTGGTACTCGACAGGTTAACCCAATACAGGGGTTACTGTATTTCTGTGAGACACCAGTTTAGTGCCCTAGATAGAACGTTACAACTGTCCGCTAACACTACCCGCGTAATTCACACCTTAACACAAATTCAGCAACTTTTTGTTCGGGGGGATGGGTTATTGTTTGTTTTTCTCATGTTTAGCCCCATTAGTTTTCAGATTCTATGACGTTCGGCCCATTAGCTTGGCGATTTTAAGACATTTCGCCCCATTTCTTTTTCAATATTAAGACTTTTCGTGTCATTTAGGTGAGGATTATTTTGTGGCAAGCGATACCAAACCGGTAATTTAATAGGAACCGGCCTTCGGCTGGGACATGTTTTTATCGAAAAATATACAAATTTATCTTGAAGGAGGGCCTGGGGGGGGGGGGGGGGGTGTTAGGATACTGCCCATCCGTCTCAGTGTAGCGTGTTCTAAATCAGTTGACTAATCAAAGGTGTACAAAGAAAAACAAGCAACAACATATATATTGATCCTTACGAGGCTGTCTGCAACTATACCAATCCTATGTGAAGAAAGGACAGGATAGCACAGTATAAAGTGCTGTTAATTGTTTGCCAACGCTGATAATCTGGGGTTAAGAGCGAGATATTTATTTAGACGATTTTTGAAACTTTTAACAGTACCGTACGGTACCGTATTACACCCAATGACACTACTAGGTAGGATAGTCCAAGCCATAAGTTTATCAATCGAATGAACAAGAAATGCTTCGCCTCATGTGAGTGAAATCAGATCAATTAACAACTACATAACAAACAATACCGACACTCTTAAATAACAATACCGACACTCTTAAATAACAATACCGACACTCTTAAATAACAATACCGACACTCTTAAATAACAATACCGACACTCTTAAATAACAATACCGACACTCTTAAATAACAATACCGACACTCTTAAATAACAATACCGACACTCTTAAATAACAATACCGACACTCTTAAATAACCATACCGACACTCTTAAATAACCATACCGACACTCTTAAATAACAATACCGACACTCTTAAATAACAATACCGACACTCTTAAATAACAATACCGACACTCTTAAATAACAATACCGACACTCTTAAATAACCATACCGACACTCTTAAATAACCATACCGACACTCTTAAATAACAATACCGACACTCTTAAATAACAATACCGACACTCTTAAATAACAATACCGACACTCTTAAATAACAATACCTACACTCTTAAATAACAATACCGACACTCTTAAATAACAATACCGACACTCTTAAATAACAATACCGACACTCTTAAATAACAATACCGACACTCTTAAATAACAATACCGACACTCTTAAATAACAATACCGACACTCTTAAATAACAATACCGACACTCTTTAATAACCATACCGACACTCTTAAATAACAATACCGACACTCTTAAATAACCATACCGACACTCTTAAATAACAATACCGACACTCCTAAATAACAATACCGACACTCTTAAATAACAATACCGACACTCTTAAATAACAATACCGACATTCTTAAATAACAATACCGACACTCTTAAATAACAATACCGACACTCTTAAATAACAATACCGACACTCTTAAATAACAATACCGACACTCTTAAATAACAATACCGACACTCTTTAATAACAATACCGACACTCTTAAATAACAATACCGACACTCTTAAATAACAATACCGACACTCTTAAATAACAATACCGACACTCTTAAATAACAATACCGACACTCTTAAATAACAATACCGAAACTCTTAAATAACAATACCGACACTCTTAAATAACAATACCGACACTCTTAAATAACAATACCGACACTCTTAAATAACAATACCGACACTCTTAAATAACAATACCGACATTCTTAAATAACAATACCGACACTCTTAAATAACAATACCGACTCTTAAATAACAATACCGACACTCTTAAATAACAATACCGACACTCTTAAATAACAATACCGACACTCTTAAATAACAATACCGACACTCTTAAATAACAATACCGACTCTTAAATAACAATACCGACACTCTTAAATAACAATACCGACACTCTTAAATAACAATACCGACACTCTTAAATAACAATACCGACACTCTTAAGTAACAATACCGACACTCTTAAATAACAATACCGACACTCTTAAATAACAATACCGACACTCTTAAATAACAATACCGACACTTAAATAACAATACCGACACTTAAATAACAATACCGACACTCTTAAATAACAATACCGACACTCTTAAATCCATCACACTAATTTAACTTCCGTACCGTATAAAATAATGTATAAAAACAGAACTTTCCCAAAAGACAGTGCACTCATCATATACCGGTATATAATATATACCGTACTGTACTAATTTTCTTTAATGAATAGTATATACCGGTACGGTGTATATATATATATATATATATATATATATATATATATATATATATATATATATATATATATATATATATATATATACACCGTATATTTAAATATATAAACCCTTACCTAAGTAGGCCTACCTCTCTATTGCTCGACACCACTATAGATCATTCTATAACTTTAGGTCTAGCGTTCATCATAAATAGGCCAAGTTTGAAATTAACATCTCAAGTTGATATGACACACCTTCATCTCAGCTCGTCACTTAAGGGGGGATGGGCGTATTTACTTGCATATTTACACACATATATATATATATATATATATATATATATATATATATATATATATATATATATATATATATATATATATATATATATATATATATATATATATATATATATACGGTACTGTATAATATATAAATGTGTTTTTTTTTTGTTTTTTTTTATAGTTTCCTCGCTAGACCTCCATCCAACTTATAAAAACACCCACCCAAGGTTCTCCCACAAGATAAATATGTACATTTTTCGGTTGAAAAATGTCTCATACGAAAGCCGGTTCCTCTTAAATTACAGGCTCGCTATTGCTCGCCAGGAAAAAATCAACATCTAACTGACACGAAAAGTCTTAATATTGACAAAGACATGGGGCGAAAGATCTTAAAATCGCCAAACTAATGGACGTTCGGTCCATTATTATTCGGCCTTATTATCATAAATATAATGGGTCTAAACAAGAAGGAAAAGGGTGGCCAGAAAGACCGGCCATACCCCCTTAACAGTACTGGTGGAGTCGGCACTGGTTGAGAGCTACTAGATTAAACAGTGTTCGAGGTTGAGTCATCCGGGAACCCTATTCTATTTATTTGTGTACATAAAAAACGTGCTTACATTTGGTGTACATGTTACTGTGTGTGTGTACGTTTATGTGTACGGTGTGTCCGCCAATATTTCTGTACCTTAAATAAAAGATGGAATATAATTATACCGAGGTGTTTTATAGCCTTGTATACCCTTGATCATAATTATACCGAGGTGTTTTATAGCCTTGTTATACCCTTGATCATAATTATACCGAGGTGTTTTATAGCCTTGTTATACCCTTGATCATAATTATACCGAGGTGTTTTATAGCCTTGTATACCCTTGATCATAATTATACCGAGGTGTTTTATAGCCTTGTTATACCCTTGATCATAATTATACCGAGGTGTTTTATAGCCTTGTTTACCCTTGATCATAATTATACCGAGGTGTTTTATAGCCTTGTTATACCCTTGATCATAATTATACCGAGGTGTTTTATAGCCTTGTTATACCCTTGATCATAATTATACCGAGGTGTTTTATAGCCTTGTATACCCTTGATCATAATTATACCGAGGTGTTTTATAGCCTTGTATACCCTTGATCATAATTATACCGAGGTGTTTTATAGCCTTGTTATACCCTTGATCATAATTATACCGAGGTGTTTTATAGCCTTGTATACCTTGATCATAATTATACCGAGGTGTTTTATAGCCTTGTTATACCCTTGATCATAATTAGACCGAGGTGTTTTATAGCCTTGTATACCCTTGATCATAATTATACCGAGGTGTTTTATAGCCTTGTTATACCCTTGATCATAATTATACCGAGGTGTTTTATAGCCTTGTATACCCTTGATCATAATTATACCGAGGTGTTTTATAGCCTTGTATACCCTTGATCATAATTATACCGAGGTGTTTTATAGCCTTGTTTACCCTTGATCATAATTATACCGAGGTGTTTTATAGCCTTGTATACCCTTGATCATAATTATACCGAGGTGTTTTATAGCCTTGTTATACCCTTGATCATAATTATACCGAGGTGTTTTATAGCCTTGTTATACCCTTGATCATAATTATACCGAGGTGTTTTATAGCCTTGTATACCCTTGATCAAAATTATACCGAGGTGTTTTATAGCCTTGTTATACCCTTGATCATAATTATACCGAGGTGTTTTATAGCCTTGTATACCCTTGATCATAATTATACTGAGGTGTTTTATAGCCTTGTATACCCTTGATCATAATTATACCGAGGTGTTTTATAGCCTTGTTATACCCTTGATCATAATTATACCGAGGTGTTTTATAGCCTTGTTATACCCTTGATCATAATTATACCGAGGTGTTTTATAGCCTTGTTATACCCTTGATCATAATTATACCGAGGTGTTTTATAGCCTTGTATACCCTTGATCATAATTATACCGAGGTATTTTATAGCCTTGTATACCCTTGATCATAATTATACCGAGGTGTTTTATAGCCTTGTATACCCTTGATCATAATTATACCGAGGTGTTTTATAGCCTTGTTATACCCTTGATCATAATTATACCGAGGTGTTTTATAGCCTTGTTATACCCTTGATCATAATTATACCGAGGTGTTTTATAGCCTTGTTATACCCTTGATCATAATTATACCGAGGTGTTTTATAGCCTTGTATACCCTTGATCATAATTATACCGAGGTGTTTTATAGCCTTGTATACCCTTGATCATAATTATACCGAGGTGTTTTATAGCCTTGTTATACCCTTGATCATAATTATACCGAGGTGTTTTATAGCCTTGTTATACCCTTGATCATAATTATACCGAGGTGTTTTATAGCCTTGTTATACCCTTGATCATAATTATACCGAGGTGTTTTATAGCCTTGTATACCCTTGATCATAATTATACCGAGGTGTTTTATAGCCTTGTATACCCTTGATCATAATTATACCGAGGTGTTTTATAGCCTTGTATACCCTTGATCATAATTATACCGAGGTGTTTTATAGCCTTGTTATACCCTTGATCATAATTATACCGAGGTGTTTTATAGCCTTGTATACCCTTGATCATAATTATACCGAGGTGTTTTCTAGCCTTGTTATACCCTTGATCATAATTATACCGAGGTGTTTTATAGCCTTGTATACCCTTGATCATAATTATACCGAGGTGTTTTATAGCCTTGTATACCCTTGATCATAATTATACCGAGGTGTTTTATAGCCTTGTATACCCTTGATCATAATTATACCGAGGTGTTTTATAGCCTTGTTATACCCTTGATCATAATTATACCGAGGTGTTTTATAGCCTTGTTATACCCTTGATCATAATTATACCGAGGTGTTTTATAGCCTTGTTATACCCTTGATCATAATTATACCGAGGTGTTTTATAGCCTTGTTATACCCTTGATCATAATTATACCGAGGTGTTTTCTAGCCTTGTTATACCCTTGATCATAATTATACCGAGGTGTTTTATAGCCTTGTATACCCTTGATCATAATTATACCGAGGTGTTTTATAGCCTTGTATACCCTTGATCATAATTATACCGAGGTGTTTTATAGCCTTGTATACCCTTGATCATAATTATACCGAGGTGTTTTATAGCCTTGTTATACCCTTGATCATAATTATACCGAGGTGTTTTATAGCCTTGTTATACCCTTGATCATAATTATACCGAGGTGTTTTATAGCCTTGTTATACCCTTGATCATAATTATACCGAGGTGTTTTATAGCCTTGTTATACCCTTGATCATAATTATACCGAGGTGTTTTCTAGCCTTGTTATACCCTTGATCATAATTATACCGAGGTGTTTTATAGCCTTGTATACCCTTGATCATAATTATACCGAGGTGTTTTATAGCCTTGTATACCCTTGATCATAATTATACCGAGGTGTTTTATAGCCTTGTATACCCTTGATCATAATTATACCGAGGTGTTTTATAGCCTTGTTATACCCTTGATCATAATTATACCGAGGTGTTTTATAGCCTTGTTATACCCTTGATCATAATTAAAGCAATATGTATTTTGTTTATTTTCTATATTCCAACTACTCCCTTTCGGGCATATGCTGAGAGCCTGTACAGTACATTCTACCGCTCAACACGGTGAAGCCCGTGAGGTCTTGTTCCAGTCTAGGGAGTGAGACATCTGAAACACCCAATCACGGCTCTCGAAGAAGCCCCATCTCTGAAGCTGTCTCGCCCCCGCGCTTCACTATCTCACCCCTAGACTCAGACGTTCACTCTCAGATGCATGTATGTATATATATACTTATACACAGGCACATACCGTACCCCATAGGTGGAGGTGGCAGACTCGAGACAGAGCTCGAACAGAAACAACATGTATAGTTCCAATACTTAGGGTTCTGGACCCCTTTCACTTTCCCTCGCTCTTTTTTCTATCTCGTCTAGTAGGCGAATATAACAATATACCTTAAATATAAAGAGGGTACGGTATAATATAAACAGGGTACCGGTATAATATAAAGAGGGTACCGGTATAATATAAATATATTAATGTGTTTTATAACCTTATACAAATTGTATCTACAGTATATTTAAGGGGACATATTTATCGATTTACTCAAGTATTATATTTATATTTGTATTATGATTGTTTTCTTTATTTGTTTAGTTTGCTCCCTAGACCTCCATCAAGCTTACACAAATTACCCCTAAGACCCCCCTTCGGTATAAATTGTATATCATTCAGCACAAACATGTCCAGGCCAAATGCCGGTTCCTACTAAATAGCAGGCTTGATATCGCTTACGATGAAAAAAATCGACACCTAAATGGCACAAATTATATTAAGTCTGACAAAGAAATGAGGTGAAAGGTCCTAAAATTGCCAAATTAATGTGGCGGATGTCTTATAATATCAACACTAATGGAGTTAAACATGAGGGAGAAGTGGTCCAGAAACAAACATCTTAAAAATGCCTAGCTAGAAATTTATCTTAAATATGGTATCTATTTTTGCAGTTCATATCTAACTCTTGAAGATGATGACACATTTTGACAGTTTATTCTGGCTACCATTAGACGATTTATTTACAGTTCAGGAAGGATCTGTGGGAATTATTAGGGTAAAAAAATACCCCAATTAACCCTAGCCTCAATTAAACCTCTGATTTCTTCAAATCCTGCCTAATGTGAATATAATCGTAAACAAAACAAAATGTGTCATCATAGGAAAGTATAATGTAAAACTTGCATAACAAACATACAAAACACAGAAACAGCCCAAAATAAAGACAAACGAACTTATCAAAATCATTATGTGTGGAAATAATGAAGGTTATTGAATATTTAGCAAACACAGTATTATCAAAATGAAGAACATAATACAAACATAAGTAAAAAATCAAACAATATTAAAATAACCAAATTAACAAAGACCCCCACCACGAACAAAAGGGAAACAACTGAAGAACGAGAAACTGATAACAAACTAGTCCCGAAACAAAATCAACAGAGAAAACGAACTAAGAGAGAAGAGGAAGGAGGAACTAAAGCAGAACCAATAACACCGAAGGCAGGAACAGCAGGAAACAAAATAAGCACGATGCCCTGCATCCCAAAATTCCCCCACATCACCCTCAGAAGAAACGAGAACAAGAATACAAAACCAGAGTCACACACCAAGAAGATAAGTACATCAGCAGCATCAAACGACACACAAATAGTGAAACCACGTGTATGAGATAACCACCAAAATAATACCAATAATACCTGCATCTATAAGCAAGTTATCACATCTCACACGCGCTCTACGAACACCGGACGAGACGCCAGAATTGCCACCATAATACCAGAGCTTCCAACAACACCGGGCAAGACTATTATCACCAAAGTACCACAACACCACGAGGCTCCCCGGAAAAAAAATATTTTCAGCCAAGGACAGAAGGACTAACATCACCATAAGAAGAGAAGTCACCTACACCCTTCTTCCACCCAAGAGCCGAATTACTTGCCCGTGAACTTCTAGGGGACCCTCCTAATCCCCCTAGATCCGCCCCCTACTGGACTTATGACCTTTTGACCCCCGCACACCTGCCCTGGGACATCTCAGCCAAAGTCGTCACTGCTCCGACGAAACCTGAACAAGGCAAGCAATGCTAAGGCTTCATGACACTGGCATACTAGTGATTTAGCCCTAAAATTACCCTCCCATTCAAATAGTTGATTGAAGTCGTGACGAATATCTCTACAGGTCTGAGGAGTTCTTTTTCCTATTGAGGAATTATTGTTATCGCATACCGTGGTATAGGGAATAACATTAAGATCCCCAATAGGCTGCACTTTTAATACTAGAAGTATAAAATCACGGACATGTCCCCACCTTACTTCTTTTATTAAATCCACACTCTACAAACTAACGAGAGATACTTGTCATGGCAAGGTCGTTCGACTAGTTTAGGGCTTTGCGAGAAACCGTCACCCGGCACTCAGCATATAGAAGTCCTTAGTGCATCTGTCCAACACCATGGTAGTGGACACTTGCAAATAAAAGGTTTAAACACCGCCCCGAGTTCTTTGAATCTCTCATAACGGTCAGTAGCAGATCGAGTAAAAATAGTAATGGTCATGACCTTATTATCTCCTCGCGTTGGCCCGATACGTTCTCCCTGTGTCATGACATCAGAGACATCATATTATAGACCCTAAGTCAAGAGTACCGAAACGGAACTTCAATACCGATTAGCATAATGATCAGGATAGTCGAGTAACTCTAGCTACAGGACATATCTATAATAATAATAATAATAATCTTCTGGTTACTTATATAGCGCCCGTCTCTCCTCCTTCGAGGATTCGCAAGAGCTTGGCTTTCTTTAGTCTACCAGAGACCATTACCCATCCCCCTTGCTCATGGGGAGATGGTAACCGCCGGCTGTATCCCAGACAAACTTTTCAATCTGAGCGGGGATTGAACGCGAGACCTTCAAGGTGGGAATCAGGCACGCTATCAACTGAGCCAGCCGGACGGCTGGCTAGCTAAACATACTCGCGTTCGTCCGATGAAAGTGCCCAGTGTCATGACATTAAATTAATGACATGAAGATCCAAAGCCAGCTAATCCATTTGTATCCCAAACAATTTATCCACTCGGCAGGCCAACCTGGACGGCCCAACGGAGAATCAGAAGACCCCCAGCTGTTACCTCAACTCATCATCACTCCAACTCCAAGTGTTAGCTCAGGAGTAAATATTGAAAACCAACTAATAAGTCGATACCCAGAAATAAGGTATAAAGTTAGAGTCCATAAGTATTGATTCTGCCTAAATTCTCACCTGTCCGAAGGTACCTTTAATAAGTTAGAGTCCACAAGTATTGACTCTGCCTAAATTCTCACCAGTGCAAAGGTGCATAAAAAAGTTAGCGTCCACAAGTATTGACTCTGCCAAGTATCGACTCTGCCTAAATTCTCACTCGTGTAAAAGTGTCTAAATAAGTTAGAGTTATATGCTTACTCTATCCACCTATCAACAAGACTTATAAGAGTTTTTCTTAATAATTATTTGTGAGTTCATTTAAGAGGTAAACAGAACTAATATATACCTGATCTCCATCTAGATCAGGTGTTCTTAAAGTAGTGCCTCAATACCCCCTGGGGGTATCGAAACCGGTTCTTGGGGGTATTCAAAA